>JACMZG010001890.1:0-50346 GCA_018340805.1 Microvelia longipes | reverse complement strand
AAAAGAATTATTTGCCAAAAAATCCGAAACCGGGATGTCTCCGTAATTATCCGTTTCAGGTGTTTTTAAGACCTCCTGAGTTGTTTTACAAAGTTGTCTGTCGTATGTGAGTGTATGTGTGAGTTGTCATCGTAGCTCCTAGTGTATTTATGTTAGAGTGTTGAAACTTGTTAAAACATTAGAGTATAGGTGTAGTTGTGCTATTAGGAAAATAATTGTTTTATGACATCATTCACCCGCAATAAAAAATTTAAAAAATCATTAAACACGAAAAATCTTGTGATCGGATTGAAATTTGAAACGCATGTGACTATGTATAAGACTAACATATGTGACAAGTTTTATCTCATTATCAGCATTAGTTCAATTTTTATGGAATGACTTGTATACGTTTTTTTAAAAATTGTATAAATCGAAAAATAATCTAATTGAGTTGAAATTTTACGAAATAAATAATAATTCTAAGTTTTGTTTCATCAGTTTCATCACAAGTATATCGATGATTTTTGTTAGATCATAAAAGTTAAGCAGCATTTAGCGTGATCAGTGCTATATGGGTGACCGCTGAAAATGAAACGGATGTATTTACAATCCCAAGACGTGTGAAGCGAGTCCGAAGACATGTTGCAGTATGTATTTGACGAATTGTATATTCAGAGTTGGGAGGATGAGCGTAGGGAAATCCGATGTTATGAGAAAAAGTTCCGAGGTACCCCGTACCCGTATATTTTATTCCTCCATACCGCGTCCCCTGTCGCTAAACTTTTAATACTTGAATTGTTCTTACTTGTGAAATTGTTCCATTCTGAGTCACCTGCCGCTAAACTTTTTATAGTCGTTAAATTGTTCTTATTTTATCCTCCATTCTGAGTCGCCTGCCGCTAAAATTTTTACACTCGTGAAATTGTTCTTATTTTATCCTCCATTCTGAGTCACCTGCCGCTAAACTTTTTATACTCGTGAAATTGTTCTTATTTTTATCCTCCATAAAAAACTTTTTATACTCGTAAAATTGTTCTTATTTATCCTCTATTCTGAGTCACCTGCCGCTAAACTTTTTATACTCGTAAAATTGTTCTTATTTTATCCTCTTCTAAGTCACCTGCGCTAAACTTTTTATACTCGTAAAATTGTTCTTATTTTATCTCTATTCTGAGTCACCTGCCGCTAAACTTTTTATACTCGTAAATTGTTCTTATTTATTCTTCCCATCCGCTTTACCTACTACTAAATTTTTAAAAATTATAATTTTGTAGTATTTTCGTCTTAATTGTTAGACTAGGATTTACGTCTTACAGATGTCTGTAGTTAGCAGACACGATCTTAATTAACCTAACATCAATTAAACATGTCTCGTTTTACGTAACATTAGTATGTTTCAAAGATAGTTAAATAAGTATTTAATCCTAGGTTAAGGATTATGGATGACTTACCTTTTAAATATTGAAAGGAAGCCACAAATATTTACAATTTACTTGAAGCAATTTAAGTAGCGTAAATTCCTGCTTAGGGAATTTTAATTCTCTAGACATAATTGTCTATTATCTAAGGGGAATTCGACTCATTCAATAACTAAATCGTTAATAATATAGTGCAGATGAGTATGTCTGCCTTTGTGGCTTTGATCTCGTAACTACTCGAATTCGGCTCCTGAGAGGCGAGATTCGCAGCCTGGACTGTGATTTTAATGTATAAACATCCATATATAACCTGGAAAATCCACAGGTATAATGACGAAAATTCACTACAACACCTAGTTAACAACGTCCACCGTAAAACGAAAATATAGGACAACATAATGGCGCTATAGGATCATCAGGACGTAAGCAGGTCAAAGTCAAGCACCTGCGGGTTAGCAGACAGCAACAATTTATTTTGTATTATAAGTTGCTAGCGTACTAAACAATATGAGATTTTTTTTCACTGAAATTCATAAGTTTTAAGTTCATCGGTTAAGAAACTGTTCTCAATTATTAAAGGACACCACATTTAAAACGTTCATTTAACACAAACCATGCCCCTTTACACCAGGAAGCATTTTTAAATGTTTACAAATAAACCGTATCGAAGGCCCTAAGTAGGGCTTAGTTATGGTCTGTCATCAAAACTTAACAAGAGGCTTTTTAACAGATTTTAACTGTTATGAGTTCATGAAGGTTTGACCTTAAAAAGGGTTTGGAGTTCAAAGGGTTCACTGAAAATGTATAATCAGCCATACATTCACACACAAACACACACACACACACACACACACACACACACACACACACAACACACACACACACACACACACACACACACACACACACACCCACATATATATATATATATATATATATAATATATATATATATATATATATATATATATATATATATATATATATATAATATATATACACTCGCTAAATCCATTAGCGAATTTCCAAAGTAAAGTGAGTTGAGGAATGGAAGATAAGAGGTAATTTTCTGAAATATATATATATATATATAATATATATATATATATATATATATATATATATATATATATATAATATATATATATATATATTATATATATATATATATATATATATATATATATATATATATATATATATATATATATATATATATAATATATATATATATATACTTATATTATGGCCCATAACAAAGCATTTATTTAATGTGTTTCAAGTTTAATAACTGCGACCATTATATTGAATAATATAAATTATATATAATATAAAAAACTTCTTAGTGAAATACATAGAAAATAAAATTGTTTTACTTATTACTGATAATTTCAAATAAAATAAAACAAAAATGAAGAATGATTTCTGTATAAAAAAATATATCGCATAATATTTCATATAGATAGTTACTCATAGTTAGATAGTTTAAGATAGATTTATGTTTATTTATTTATTTTTTTATTTCTGTATTTGGAGTTATTAATAATTATTAGAAAACGTTCTCTTTGCTATTATAAGACATTAGTCTTGAGCCACAAAGAGGAAATGAAATAGATTTTATGATGATGATGAATAGAACAGCTTAAGCTTGATTTGTATTAAGTTTCAAACCTCTAGGATCAACACACTGAGAGCTACGATGATAACACACACACACACATACAGACTGAAAACTTGGTAAAAACCACTTAAGAGGTCTTAAAGCCACCTGAAACAGATAATTCGATTGAAATCCCGGTTTCGGATTTATTTGCAAACACAATACTTTTCCTGTATACTTACGATATAAATGAGGAAAAGTAAACAAAAAAAATCAAAATCGAAACTCATTTGTAAAGTGAAGTTAGTATAAGGTTTTATGGTAAGTAGATTGATGGGAACGGAATGAGGTTTCTACCTGACCTACACCAAGGGGTCCAGCAGACATGATCTCGTTCTGTGTAAGGCATATAGATCCTGGTCTAATCTACCTATTAATATTATATCCTGGAATTTCCTATGACTTTATACCTGTTTTTTTAGTCCTGTGATTCATTTAACACTTTTGTACAGTTTACACTTTTTCAAAGTCTTTTACATGCATCTCAGCATAGAGATATATACTAGAGGGGGCATAGCTTATCTCAATGCATTGAGAGGCCTGAAACATCATTTTGGGGCTCTCAGGGGCTCTGTGTAACCTCATTGAAACCTCTTTCAAGAGTGAGTTAGATTAAGCCAATTGATTTACGGCTTCCCCCACATTGTTTGTGTTTTGATTTGTGTTTTAACGTGTTTCGATTTGTGTTTGAAGAAGGCAGCGCTTTTCAAAACAGTTTATGCTTTATCACTTGAGCAGTTACTCCATTTCAAGCTTAAGCACTACTCCAAACTCATTATTTCTGTATTTTTCAAAGTAAATGCTAAAACTTTAAAGATAAACACTAAATAAGCTTTAAACTAGTGCAAATAATGGTGTCAATGCTGCCAACTTTAGAAACATATAGTTTTATACAACCAACAAGATCATTATGCTAATTCCTTTTAAAAATACAGAAATAAGTAATGCATAGTTACGAGTAATGCTTGATAATAAAGTAACTGTGTTCCGACACAGGAGATTTATCTATATTTTGTACATGTATCTATCTTTTATTTCTTATCTCTTGTTTCCCACTTATTTATCTATTTATTAACCCCTTTTATTGTTAATTTACTTACGTGTTTAATTTGTAAATTTAGTCTTAATTAGCCCTTTAGCTAGGCTAGTTCAGGTAACAACTTAGGGATTTAAGATTTTATCACTAACACTTAGTTTGTAAGTTTCGGCACCTTCACACCATTTTCTTATGGATTTAACCAACATATTTACGGCCATTTATGTACTTGAAATATAAATAATTATTTAATGAAAGCAGAAAACTACAGGAACGATCTCACATGTAAACAAGAAGCCTTATCAGTGAGTAAATCTAACGAATTCAATGGAATTCGAAACGGTGTTTCTTTATTCACCGCTCTTTCATCCGTTTTCCATCACAATGCAGCAAACCCATCAAAAATACTAATTTGATACAGCACTTCCATCCTAACGTTTGTTCTTCAAGCAAAAAAGCAGAGTAGCAAAAGGACCGATGAGTCATAGCTTTGGTTCATTAATTAATTAATTAATCATTTTAATTAATCATTAAGTTTTCATACTTAAGTGCACTTTTTCATTAATCTATAGTTCTGTGATTCATTTAGTTACCAGATTTTCTACTTCTTATGGACTTTCATTTAGTATTTCTAAACTCTCTTGCTGATCGCTGATGCATGCTGAATGTCCGCTTGCTGCCGTTATTATACGCTTATCTACCTCAATATTACATTTAATTTGGATTTTACTTCCTTTACCTCATCATCTCAGCTTTACTAGCCCTACATACTTAAGTAGAATTAGTCTTTATTTATTATCGTACTTCGTCCGAAATTGCCACTTGTGAATTATGTTCGTCATGCAAAAGTAGCTATTTGCAACTTCTAAAGTTAAAATTATTATTATTCGCAGAAGCTACTCATAATTCTTTATCTGTATACGTAGTTAATTCTTATTTAAGTTATTATTTATTGATTTATTGAGTAACATATATCGCGCTAGAGTGACGCCATTGATCAGACGAAGTACGGACTTAGTTTTATGCTTATTTATACTATTGTTACCATATTTATGATTTATTTTTTAGTACGTTTGCTTGTGTGTTTCATTCATTTAAATTAATTAGCTTTAATAGTATTTATGCCCGCTTTGCATGTCAGTTACCATTACTTAGTAAGTTCGTAAGTTCTTGCCCGTGCTTTGGGCTTAATCATTCCTTTCTTGCCTATTGCTTTAGCTTATTTGTATTTACTACCATTTGCCTTAATTTGATCAAGATTTCATATATTAGCTCATTTCTTAAGCCATTTACTTCCCATACTTAAAGCACGTACTTTATACTTGATTTCTTACTTATTTACTTAGTTATAGTAACCTTATTCATTATTTACCCTTATCTCTCTTAATTCATTTATTTATTATAATAAACTCATATCTTATACCAGCATTTTACTCTTTTATTTACTCATCCTCTAGGTCACATGCTTGGATGCTTTTCTGCAAGTTATCTACATGAAGTCCTAACATTTATGGTCCTTCGAGCCGGATCTTGCTTAGCAAGTCCTGTCAACATATATTTTATATATTTACATTATATCCTTATTGTTATAGACGGTAGGCGGCTTCACATCACACAGCGACCTCAAAGCACTCTGTTAAGTCCTTTGTCTCTGTTTTCTTCATCTCTTTATGCACTGCTGTTTTTCTACTCTCGGTTCTACTCGGTTTATTAGACAAACAATTGTAATAGCACTCGGAACGCTACTTCTTGAACTCTGTGGTAAGTCTGGTGAGTATTTATACCCAACTTATCACTTGTACCTTTGTATGGTACTTTTGCTGTTACAATTCTCAGGATTGATTCCCAGCTACTTCGTACTTATCGTACGCCCATTTAAACATTATTTACTTAATTTTCAGGTGGTATCCACATTTATCTTAATCAATCCTGGTACAGCTATCCAAGCTAGTGTACACTCTTATACAGGTCTCAAGTGGTATCCACAACTATTAAACATTTGTTTCTCTATCTTACCTGTTGTACACTCCCAGTATTTCTATATATTTTCGATTTTTTTTCTCTGGTGGTATCCACACATAAGTTATCGCTTAATAACTTATAAAGCTGTACTTATTAGTTACAAATCACCTTGTCTAATCCCATTACTTATTCTTTGCTCTCAAGTGGTATCCACAATATTCAGAAGGGTTGGTGGCCTTCTCCCTCTTTATTGTTGAACTTTGGTCAACTTATAGCAGCTGTTCTGCTACTCTACATAAATAACGACTCTGTTCTGACTACTGTTAGTCACCCGGTCTTTTTATTAGCTGATAAATTGTTGCTAATCCCTATTGTTATAAATATTTATTTTGTTTCGTTATTTATTGATTCATTTATGTGTTGTTCATAATTTAATTTATATTTCTTGTTTGCATAACTTTATGAATAACTTAATATAATTTACCCTAATTACCCTTTCATTCAACTTACTGAGTCGACTCTCTATCTGCTACATTCTCAACCCAAGGTTTCTACGAACCTACATCTCTCCATATTCATCATATTTCCTCACCGATTTGTGATTACATCCATTATGGATCCCGAACTTGTCCAAGAGACAGCCCAGGCTTATCGTCGCAAGATGCGAAAACATCATGCCGATTTACTAGAAGCTAGAGATTTAGCTTTAGAAGCAGCCCAAGATGCTTCTAAAATAGACGATTTTAGAGCACTGTACTCTACAGTTCTGACAGCGTACAACGCTTACGAAAGCCATTATGATGAACTTTGTGATTTGACTGATGAGCAGAAGAATTCCGTTGCTACTGAAGAAGATAAAATTCAACGAACTGAAGTTAGACAGTTTTACGTAGTTTGTCATAAGTTTGTTACCCAGTTTGATAAAGCTGAAAAGGCACAAGAAATAACAATTTTAAACCGTTCTATGTCATGTCACTCTGGACTTAAACTTCCACCACTGGAAGTCCCTAAATTCAACGGTAACCGTATCAGATGGCCTATGTGGAAGGATACGTTCACCAGCATGGTAAAAGATCGACCCGGTTTACAGGATATTGACAAGCTTCAATTCTTGATTAGATCTTTGGAAGGAAAAGCTCTAGCTGTTATCGCTCATGTACCAGTTACTCAAGCAAACTTCGAAGTTGCTTGGAAGGCCTTACTTGACGCCTACGATAACAAACGCTTAATAGCCACATCATATTTAGACCAACTCATGGACATCAAACAACTTCATCCGAAACCTTCACCTGATCAGCTTAGCAAGACCGTTGCTCAGCTTTCAGAAACCGTAGCTGCTTACAAACTTCTAGAAATTCCAGATAGTTCTGAATTTCTCCTTTTTCATCTCGCCCGACGCGTTTTGGATACTGGGACCCGAGAAGAGTTCGAGCGGGAACACGATGATGATTTCCCTACCTTCGATACTCTGATCACGTTTCTGCGATCTAAATGTAACGCTGCTGAGTTAGCTGTTGGTTTAGCGCATACTACCAACGCTAAAGATTATAAAAATCATAATAATAATTCTTATGGAGCTCGAAGACCCTTCAGACCCTCCAGCTCAGCTCACTCAAGTCAGTCTCACTCTGGCCAATCTCACTCCAGTCAATCTCACAACAAGTCATCACTGGTTACTCGACAAACGCCTTCACATCAGTATAGCAATCATCGCGACTTAAAACCTTCAGTAACTCCTTGTTTCGCTTGTAAGGAGTCCCATAGTTTGAATAACTGCTATAAATTCGCCTCCATGACCGTTTCCGAGCGTATACGGCTGTTTAAGACTTTTAAAGGCTGCCGAAACTGTCTGGCCCTGAGTCATACAATTGATAAATGCAGATCTACGTTTCGTTGTAAATATTGCAGGGGAAAACATCACTCTTTGCTCCATCAAGGTGCTATTCCATCTACCTCAAAGGATGATACTCAGACTGACTCTCAAAGTGAAGGAAAAACCTTTAATACCAACGCATCTACTCCTAGAGAGATCATGTTTGGAACAGCTGTTTGTAATATTCTCGACAGACAAGGGACGCCTCATCAAGTTAGAGTTGTATTCGATTCCTGCAGTGACTTCACTTGTATGAGCGTTTCTCTTGCTGAGCGTCTTGGTTTAAAAGTCGTCAGATCTCAAACTAAGATATTAGGAATTGGAGAGACCCCGATTTGTGTAGCTAAGGGTCGTACTAACTGTACTTTGACTCCTCTCGACTCTAGTAACCCTCGATTTTCGACTACTGTTACTGTAATGGATACAGTAACCCCTCTCTACCTGGATTCGATTCTCCACCCGAGCTCTGGAAAGACTATCTGCGCTACCCGCTGGCTGATCCTGAGTTTTGGGTTACGAGACCTGTGGACTTACTCATTGCCTGTGACCTGTACGCTGACGTACTCACAGGTGACATTATTACTATTTCTAAGTCTTTACCTCGACTTGTTGGTACCCTCTTTGGGTATATTGTTCTTGGAGGTGTTTAGAGATTTGCCTCAGCTTGCCATATGCGCACTTTACTTACTATGACTCCCTCTCCTGTGGACCCGTTACATGAAGAATTACGGCGTTTCTGGGACATAGAAGAACCTCCAACAGCCAAAGTCCAGAACCCCGAAGAAGCTCAGTGTGAGGAATTATTTAACACTACGACAACCCGGATGCCAGATGGAAGGTATGTGGTGAGACTACCTTTCCGTACTGATAACCCTTACATAGCTAACTCACGTGGTATGGCTCTGCGCCGTCAGGAGCACTTAGAGAACAAGCTCTCTAAGAACCCTTTGATCAAAGAGAAGTACCACGAGTTTATGCTGGAATATTACGCTCTCGGTCATATGCAGCCTGCTAAAGAACCCGGTAAATTCCTGATTCCACACCACGGCGTAGTGAAACATCTCCCTAATGACGACATAAAGCTAAGAGTGGTTTTCGATGCTGCAGCCCGTACTGCCTCAGGCTCTCTCAACGACTTACTGCTAGTGGGACCTAAGCTCCAGCCTAATTTAACTATTATTCTGCTGAGTTTTAGGATCCACCCCTACGTCTTACTGCGGATGCTGTCAAGATGTTCCGGCAGATTTTAGTCCATCCGGAAGACCGTGCTTATCAGCACATTTTATGGCGGTTCGACACGTCCAATGCAATGGAGGAATACGAGCTGAACACTGTCTCTTACGGTCAGGCTCCAGCCCCATACTTAGCCTTGAGGACTCTTAAACAACTTGTTGCTGATGATGGTCACGATTACCCTCTCGCTGCTGCCGCTCTCTCTGAGGACACATACATCGACGACGTGGCGACAGGCGCATCAGATCTTCCGACAACCCTTGAACTTTTACACCAACTCATTAAACTTATGAGCAAAGGCGGTTTCTCTCTCAGTAAATGGGCTTCTAACCACCCAGCCATATTAGAAGCGTGCCGCAATGCTGACCCTGATGGACCCCGTCCACCCGAAGAAGGAGTTTCTTTGGAATCTTCCACGGAAGAAAACTCTATAAAGATTTTGGGGGATGCAGTGGAATCCAAAATCTGATGTTTTCTACTACAAGATTTCACCACCTCTTGGCTCCTCGAGTAAGCGATCAGTCTTAAGCGCTGTAGCCAAGATCTTCGACCCTCTAGGTTACCTAGGACCCACGGTGGTCGTAGCTAAAATACTAATACAGGATGCGTGGAAGGAACAATTAAATTGGGACGATGACTTCCCCCCAGATATGAAGACCAGATGGAGTTCATTTCTCACGGACTTGCCTATTCTAGGAGAGATTGAAATACCTCGATGGCACATTCCGGTTCAATGCTCTACTTCGATACTTATCTTCGCTGACGCTTCTGAGAAGGCTTATTGTGCCGCAGCGTACTTGCGTACTACATCCGATTTGGGAATTCAGATGGACCTGATTTAGCTAAAACCAAATTAGCCCCAGTTAAGTTTAACACGATACCCGTCTCGAACTCTGCGCTGCTCTTTTAGCTGCCCGATTATGGGAAAGTCTTGACCTTTACGTTAAAAAACTTCCTTCAAAACCCGACTTGCACTTCTTTTCTGATAGTATGGTGGTACTTGCATGGCTTCGTACACCGTACCATCAACTTAAAACCTTTGTAGCCAACCGTGTCGTTCAGATTCGTAGCTTAACGGCAGCAGGTAAATGGCATCACGTCGCTTCATCTGATAACCCAAGTGACCTCGGATCTCGTGGCATCTCGGCAACAGAACTCAAAGGGAATGACTTGTGGTTCAAAGGCCCTGAGTGGGCATTGAAAGACCCGAAGGACTGGCCGTTACGTGTCTTGAGTCCTATGACGCAGATTCCTGATCTGAAACCTCCGCGGAAAGGTCGTTTTGCTATGATAGGCCTTTCGGACGAACCACCGCTGATTACATGGATTACCCACTTCTCGAACTTGAATGTTCTTATTAGAAGTGTAGTTTACATCTTAAGATTTACTGATTTTATTAGAACTAAACACTTGAAAAAAGGTTTCATCACAGTCTCCGAAATGCGACGTGCTACTACGACGATTATCAGATGGATTCAAGGCTACTACTTCTTTAAAGAAAAACCTCCTACCACAGAATTAATACCCAAGCATCTTCAGAGTTTAAACCCGTTTTTTGATGAGTCGGGTATTCTGTTGGTAGGCGGTCGTTTGAAGAATGCTGACGTGGCTTGGACCACCAAGCATCCGATTTTATTACCGGCTAAGACTTATTTTACCAACCTTGTCAGCAGTTACTATCCCAGAACACTCCTTCACCCAGGCTCCTCTTTACTTCTCGCTATCATTGGTTTCAAGTACTGGATCCCGGAGCTCGTAATGCTATTCGAGCCTTTTCTAAGGAATGTGTGACTTGCAAACGCTTTGACTCGCCGCCTTGTCAACCCATCATGGGTAACCTTCCAGCTACTCGCTTCAAGGATGGCTTCGCCTTTCTGCATGTTGGAGTTGACTTCGCAGGACCTTTCACCGTTAGAGAATCTCTACGTCGAAAGGCCCAGACTTATAAAGTCTATCTCTGTTTATTTGTGTGCCTTAGCACTAAGGCTCTCCACTTAGAGTTGGTTACCTCACTCTCCACCACAGCATTTTAGCAGCTTTCAACCGCTTTATTGGACGCCGAGGTAAACCAGAGCAAGTTTTCTCAGATAATGGGACTAACTTTGTGGGAGCGGCCAACCATCTTCGAGAACTCTACAGTTGGCTCAGTCAACACTCTACGATGGACGAGATTATGAAGTTTTCTTCGGAGAAGCAAGTCACCTGGACTTTCAACCCTCCTTACTCTCCTTCTTTTGGAGGCGTTTGGGAGGCAGGCGTGAAATCTGTGAAACGTCTGATGCGTTCTGTCTACGGAGGAGCTATCTTTACGTATGAAGAACTGTCAACTTTATTTATTGAAATAGAGGCTTTACTTAATTCCCGACCTTTATGTCCACTTTCTAGTGACGCCAATGATCTAGGTATATTGAGCCCTGGTCATTTCCTTATAGGAAGGCAGTTGACTGCTATACCACAACCATCTCTACTGGACATCAGCGAGAACAGGCTAACTCGGTGGGAGTTAGTTGAGAAGATACACCAACAATTCTGGAAGCGCTGGCGTACCGAATATCTTACTAGTTTACAGGAACGTCTTAAGTGGAAAGCCCCTGGGTACAACCTGAAGGTTGGAGACTTAGTTTTGCTGCGTGAGGACAACTGCCCCAGCAAACATTGGCCTGTAGGTCGTGTTACTAATTGCTTTACAGGTAACGATGGTGTTGTGCGAGTAGTTGACCTTCGCATCTCTTCTACCTCTAGACCTCTCCGACGAGCAGTTAACAAACTTGTTTTGCTACTGCCTTCTGACTTTAACGACTCTTCCGATTACGACAGACCTGTAGAACCGTCAAATTGAAAATTTCTTACTTTTTTTACAAAATTTTGGCAGGCGGTATGTTCCGACACAGGATGATTTATCTATATTTTGTACATGTATTCTATCTTTTATTTCTTATCTCTTATTTCCCACTTATTTATCTATTTATTAACCCTTTTATTGTTAATTTACTTACGTGTTTAATTTGTAAATTTAGTCTTAATTAGCCCTTTAGCTAGGCTAGTTCAGGTAACAACTTAGGGATTTAAGATTTTATCACTAAACACTTAGTTTGTAAGTTTCGGCACCTTCAACCATTTTCTTATGGATTTAAGCAACATATTTACGGCCATTTATGTACTTGAATATAAATAATTATTTAATTAAAGCAGAAAACTTCAGGAACGATCTCACATGTAAACAAGAAGCCTTATCAGTGAGTAAATCTAACGAATTCAATGGAATTCGAACGGTGTTTCTTATTCACCGCTCTTTCATCCGTTTTCCATCACAATGCAGCAAACCCCATCAAAACTAATTTGATACAGCACTTCCATCCTAACGTTTGTTCTTCAAGCAAAAAAGCAGAGTAGCAAAAGGACCGATGAGTCATAGCTTTGGTTCATTAATTAATTAATTAATCATTTTAATTAATCATTAAGTTTTCATATTTAAGTGCACTTTTCGTTAGTTTATAGTTCTGTGATTCATTTAGTTGCCAGATTTTCTGCTTCTTATGGACTTTTATTTATTATTTCTCAACTCTCTTGCTGATCGCTGATGCATGCTGAATGTTCCGCTTGCTGCCGTTATTATACGCTTATCTACCTCAATTTTGCATTTAATTTGGATTTTACTTCCTTTACCTCATCATCTTCAGCTTTACTAACCTTACATACTTAAGTAGATTAGTCTTTATTTATATCGTACTTCGTCCGAAATGCCACTTGTGAATTATGTTCGTCATGCAAAAGTAGCTATTTGCAACTTCTAAAGTTAAAATTATTGTTATTCGCAGAAGCTGCTCATAATTCTGTATCTCTATACGTAGTTAATTTGTATTTAAGTTATTACTTACTGATTTATTGAGTAACATATATCGCGCTAGAGTGACGCCATTGATCAGACGAAGTACGGACTTAGTTTTATGCTTATTATACTATTGTTACCATATTTATGATATATTTTTTAGTACGTTTGCTTGTGTGTCTTCATTTCTTTAAATTGATTAGCTTTAATAGTATTTATGCCCGCTTTGCATGTCAGTTACCATTACTTAGTTAAGCTCGTAAGTTCTTGCCTGTGCTTTGGGCTTAATCATTCCTTTCTTGTCTATTGCTTTAGTATCTTTGTATTTACTATCATTTGCCTTAATCTGAACAAGATTTCATTTATCATCTCATTTATCTTAAGCCACTTACTTCCCATACTTAAAGCACGTACTTTATACTTGATTTCTTACTTATTTACTTAGTTATAGTAACCTTATTCATTATTTACCCTTATCTCTCTTAATTCATTTATTTATTATAATAAACTCATATCTTATACCAGCATTTTACTCTTTTATTTACTCATCCTCTAGTCACATGCTTGGATCTATTTCTCTGCAGTTATCTACATGAAGTCCTAACAAACTGCTTAAGTTATGAAGCATAAACCAGAGCCTTAAGCATGGATTGTAAGCATGGAAATACGGCAATCAACAGAAAATTTGCCTGGCATGCGGACTACGGCCCCAGTTTTACTAAAGTCATAAAAATAATGTTATGAGTTGTTTTAGTAAAACTTATATATGACACATATTAAGTTTCATCTAAATAAAGATCTACCTGAGATAGATTTGAAAAAGAGCGTGTAAACAGGACATTAAATAGGTTTTCCTTAAGATAGACTTAACTTAAAGTAGATTTAAAGTAACCGTGTAAACTTAGTGTTAAACCAAATTTATTTATTCATATTTTAACTTACACATATCTAAACACACTTAAATGAATAGTTTAAATTTTCCTATACACGCATATTGTACATATATGTAGAAAAGTATGTGTTTTCCTTTTTATTTACCACAATTTTCATTCAATCTGTGCCAAGTTCAGAGCGGCCTTGACTCAGAAAACAAACCAGTAATAAAAAAAAAGTATCAACAATAAAAACAATAGAGTCGGTGGAGTCAGAGGCTCACAGTGGCGCAATGGCATGGGAATCAGGCGCGGAACGATTTAGCAACTCATATCTGGGTCTAGGGTGCTTTTCTCTGTTATAGTAACATTTACTTCCTCCGGACGTAGAAAAAGGATTTCGGAACTCAAGAAAAAGAAGAAGATAAGGAACAGTAAGTGAGGAAACTTGCTACGGTTGAGTTGATCCTCATTCACTTTACACTGTAATTATTTTCTTTTGTTATTTTCACTTTCGGAATCATCTCAATTGAAAAAATAAAATTATGTATTATTTTCTTTCTTTTTGTTTTTCTTTATTATTATGTAAACTACAAACACACACGGAACTATAAGAATAAAAACGATACGTCTTTCCAAAAATAAAACACCACACAAAATCTTTAAGTACAAGAATGAAAGGACTTTCCTAAACAAAACATAACAAAAAATTCTGGCGCGGTGGTCCGCATGTCGGCGAATATCCTTTGGGATGCGTGTTTTCGTACTTAACAACATTCCTGGTAGGGTCGATAATTTTTTATTATTTTTTACATAATATAAGTTTACAACTACAAAATAATTTTGACGCGGTGTCCACATGTCGGCGAATTTCCTTTGGGATGCGTGTTTCCAAGCCGAAACAACAATTGGTTGGAATGATTTTTTATTGTTTTTACACTAATAGTTTATAACTACTAACAGTTCTGGCGCGGTGGTCCGCTGTCACGAATTTCATTTAAAATGCGTGTTTCCCCTCATAACAACCATTTCTTGCTTAAGGTTCCGGTTTCCGGTTAGAAGCTAAGCAGTTACTCAATTGTCTTTCATTACTTAAAGCTTTCATTCTCTTTTTATATCTTTTTGTTTCAACAAACATAAATAATTGATTTTAACCCTGTACCTTATAGGAGAAAGTCAGTTTGTAGAAAGCTAACTAAGAATTAATTAATGTTCGCGTATAAGATTTACCAGTTAAATTAACATTGCTGAAATAGCCTATATCTCTAAACAAGAAATATCTCTAGAATCCGAGAAGGTAGAAAATCCAGATTTCCGTTGGTCCTTAAGGGCTCTTAGTTGAGTACGTAAATCGTTCTAAACAGCCTTTTTTAGTGAATTGTACTTCCAATATAATTGGGACACCAATATTACCCGAGTTCAATGGATAATTCCTCGACAATTCTTACATAACTTCTAATTAATAATAATTTCCAGCCGTAATTCATCTCTTATTAACCGTATATTTCCACTATCATCTTTCTATCTTTTCCCTCCTTTATTATAATTCATTTTGCGCAATTAAAAAAAACCATAAACGATATATCAGATTAATCCTTTCAAGGTCTGCAAAGAATTAACAATAACACTTTTTTCCCGCCGAATACTATTGTTTCTTAGCGGGAGAACATAACGCAATAGTAGCTAAACGATAGTAATGTAGTATTATGATTAATAAAGAAAGTAACCTTGAAATAAAAATCTTAGGTAACATACTTATCGACAAATGCTACAAGTTTTGGTGAGCATATTTTGGTCATTTGAGTGTTTAAGTATGTCACCTTAATCGGTTCATATTAAGTACAATTTTACGATTGTTTTAAATTTTATTTTTCTTCAAGTTATCTGAAGTAACATATATAATATAAGTTATAATATATAACTTTAAATAAGTAATATTATAATATATTATTTGATAGTATTATATTGTGTCAGTCATATAATATATTATATGTATTGAGGGTTCGTATTCTTGTTATTATTAGAAGAATATATTCAGGCCCTAGCCGAGAAGGACTTTAACTCTGGCCAGTGAGACCTTAACACTTGCCAGCAGGACCTTAACTCTCGCCAGGAGGACATTAACTCTCGCCAGAAGACCTTATCTCTCGTAAGAGAGACTTCAACTCTCGTAAAGAGACTCTCGCCAGAGAGACCTTAACTCTCGCCAGAGAGACCTCTACTCTCGCCAGGGGGAAGTTAAGGTCAACTTAACTTAACCACCTCAACTCTCTAGCATAATCACACAAGAGAGGGGGAGCTAGATAATAGCACACACACACATAAGACAGAAAACGTTGTATAAAACTCAGGTGGCAGTGGCGGACTGAGCCAAAAAGGTCCGAGGAGGGTTTGACCGAAAAGAGTCTAAACCTACAGCATAAGGGGCAAGGGGGGGGGGTCTCATATTGCTTCTCAAGTAGAGGGGTCCACTTTTAACGAGAATAGTATGAATACTTAGCAGCTTAATTTAATTAATTAGACTCCAGACCATCGGGGTCTAATCTTCGTGTGGGGCCCTTATACCTCTAAAGGTATATTGAATAAGGGCATGAAGATCAAAGTTAAAATAATTTTAATTACTTTAAAATATAAATAACTAGCGCTTTAATGCTGTTATAGAGCCCTGATCAAGTATGCTATGGCCCTGTATGGTCCTAGTCTACGGTGTATGACCCTTAAAACCCAGCTAAAATAAATAGGGGCCTTAAAGACCCTAGATTTTAAAAAAACTGTCTCTAGGAGCTCTTTAGGCCCTACCTTAGAGTAGTGGGCCCCTTTGACTCTGATGTTCTGAATATATTACATAATTATAATGAGTACATGAATAACTAATTACTATAAATCATGAAATGAACTAATTACACAACTCATGAATGAACTAATTACTACAACTCTGAATGAACTAATTACTACAACTCATGAATGATCTAATGAATAACTAATACTAAACTCAGAATGAACTAATGAATAACTAATTACTTAAACTCATGAATGAACTAATGAATAATAAACTTTAAAATATTTTAATACGTTAATAATTTTTAAGTTTATTTTTGGCTGAGGGGCCCAAGGAGGGTTGCCGCCCTCCCTCTCGATGGCCAGTCCGCCCCAGTCAGGAGGTCTTAAAAACACCTAAATCCGAGAATTCAGGTGATATACCGGTTTAGTATTTTTAGTTTCAACACAAAACCTTTACCAAATAACTAAATAAGAAAAAGTAACAACTTAAAGCCCTTTAATCCTTTTATTTGTTTAGGTCTCAATACAATGTTACTTCTGACCGATTTTGCGTAACACCAGACATCTTTAAAAATGTGAAAGTTACGTCTGAAAATCCTAATCCAATATTACGTCTCGTCTGGACGACGAAAGTCTAACGATGACACTAATCATCCCCCAAATATTGGGGCCAATGCGATGGTTAAAGTTACAACGAAGCACTCTAAACTCTAAATGATTATAGTGTTAAAGACTCTTATAGTGTTTACGTCTGAATTAAATAGGATTTACTTGGATTAACTTTTACTTAAAAATTACGTATTTAACAGTATGGAATTTTCGTGAACTGGTTTTACGAATCTTTTATTCTGGGAGAAAGTTATGCTAAGAAAATGGGTAGGTTTTGAGGGAGAGGTATTGGGTAACTAAAATTCTGGCGCGGTGATTCGCATGTGGGCGAAATTCCTTTGAAATGTGTGTTGCCTTGCTTATCAATCTATTTCATGTTTAAGGTTATGGTTAATGCTTTATAACTTGAGCAGTTACTCAATTATGAAGCACTACTTGTAACTCATTTTTTCTGTATTTTTCTAAGGAAATGCGCATAATTATCCTATTAGTTATACTAAAACAAAGCCTCTAAAATTGGCAGTGCCCACTATTATTTGCACTAGTTCAAAGCTCAGTTAGTGTTTATGTTTAAAGGTTTTTGATAGACAATACTGTTCTGAGATCCTTTGTGCTTAGTCTGGGGAGATCCTCAATCAGCTTGGGATTGGGTTCTTTTAATTAGAGTTTGCAATGCCCGATGCCTAAGGATTTACCTCAATGGAGCAGGTTTAATTAATTAACACTTAAGTGTTAATGTTTGGTAAAACTTTTAGTTATAGTATTTGGTATGACTACCATGGGTTCAGGATCTACAGGAGTGGTCTCAGAACCCTTTTTTGCAAGGATGTCTTCTTCCTCATTGCCTTCAATTCCCTTAGCAGGCGCCAATCTGATTGCTAGTGGGCCCATTGGATTCATATGATTGTTGAGTGCCAAGGTCAAAATGTTTTGTAAGCACTCCCTGACAAGCTTAGAGTTAATTTTGTACGAACCAAGAGCTTTAATTGCAGCTTGGCTGTCAGAAACATTGAAAACGACACCCTATTCGAAATGTATTTTTCTCCGAACATAATTTTGGTTTCCGATAATTTACCATGGTTTGAACTGGTATGACTTCGGATTGGTTTCATTCGATTCATCGCCCCAAATAAATACCTTTATCGCGGCGTAAAATTAAAACCCGTAAAACATTTTTGCGCCTGAATTTTTCGATAAACCTACGGTATAAATAAGGAAAATTTAAAATAAGTTTATTTTAGTCAAACAAGCCCAATAATTATTTAATCAATAAGTTAAGTCAATAATTATTTTATTTACATCTCGAAAACACCAAACAATTAGCGAGAGCAATCCTTGAAAATTACGTAAAGTGGAAAATTACCTAAAAATAACGCAGTTATTATGATGACACTTAATTTTGATTGCAAAGTAATAAAATACAATTAGGTTGTTGATTGGGCAGTTAAATTAAATAATAATTAATTTAAATCCATTAATAAGTTAATGGATTTACAAGAAAATTCATTAAGCAATTACTTATTTTTAGAAAGATCGACGAACTTTTATATTTTTGGAAGTTAAACTAAAAGTGCATGGTCGAACACCGTAGACATTGCATGGTCGAACACCGTAGAAGAGACGCTTGACGAAGAACCATATTGGTCAAAATTTGAAATATCGAAGTAACCTGAACACTTTTATTATTTTAATTAAATAAACCGGTACAAACCACCAAGGTACAAAACCATTGAGGGTACGTTACTGTACCTAACAAATCGGGTACGGGGTACCTCGAAGTATTTCTTCACCACATTGGATTCGATTTGCTCATCCTCCCGAATTCGGGACTCGCTTTGTATGTCCTCATTATATAAAATTTCTCAAATTTATACAGCAGCACGTCTCCGGACTCGCTTCGCTCCTTCATTATATTAATTTAATTCTCAGCAGTCACCATACTGGCACTGAGCCGGCACGATGCTGCTTACCTTTTATGATTCAGCAAAAACTGTAGATATACTTGTTGTATTGAATCAAAACTTAGTTCACCTTTTTATTACAAAATACATTTTAATTAACGTATACAAGTCATTCGATAAAAATTGAACTAATGATGATTATGACATGAAACTTGGCGCATATGTTGGTCTTATATATGACTACATGCGTGCCAAATCAAAAAAATTTATTTCATTGTAATCAAATTTTTTTTAGATAGCACAACTTGACTAATAGATTGGTTTTGTACCAAGTCTCAACTTCTAGACAAACACACACGCACACACACATACAGACCACTTTGTGAAAACCACTTATAAGGTCTTACAAAAATCCTGGGTACGGATTTTTTGCAAATATAATACTTTTCCTATATACTTAGGGTATAAATGCGGAAACTTAAAAATGTTTATAAAACACAGACAAAGTTTCAAAGCCAACAGCTGATTTATTAACCTTAACACACTCTTAAAGGAGGATTCAATAAGGTTACACAGAGCCCTTTAGAGCAAAATAAATTATCTTTTTGAATGGGTTATGAGTTTTTAAGCTTTTCAATGTATTGAGATAGGCTATGCCCCGCCTATCTAGTGATATAATATGTTATTATTAAAACATTTTTTATGGCCTGTGTATTAACACAGGCCATAAAAAATGTTTTAAGCCTCTCAAATTATTGAAGTAGGGAATTGCCTCCTCAATCTATTAATACATCTTCATGGTCGCCAGTTATTAAACTTGAAACACATTAAATAAATGCTTTGTAATGGGCATATTATAAGTATGTATATATATATATATATATATATATATATATATATATATATATATATATATATATATATATATGCGCGCTCCACCAATCTCGGGATAAGGTTATGAATAACACTTTACATGAAAACTATATATTTATTTCTGCCAACCGTTCGAATTTAACTACAAATTCTTCATCAGGGCCCTTTGCAAAATAAGCAAAGGGCTATATATATATATATATATATATATTATATATATATATATATGTGTGTGTGTGTGTGTGTGTGTGTGTGTGTGTGTGATGTGTATATATATATATATATATATATATATATATGTATATATATATATGTATGTATGTATGTATGTACGATATTAATATTATTAACTTCCACGGCATGATAATATTTAAAGATTCAAATTAGTAATTTTCTCACTGTCCTAACTTAGTGAATAACACTTTTAAATGTTATATGAAACATTCGTATAAAATATATGAATTTATGTAGGGTGAATACCACAAAAAATAAGGCCTGTATTGAAAAAATATAACGATACGATACAATATACGATACGATATGATACGATACGATAATATAATAACGATATAATATATCGTTATAATAATCGTTATAATATAACGACCAATAATACGGAGCAAAATTATGTCAGGTCCCTGGCTTAAACAATTTAGCTAAATTTTATTTTAAATAATGTGAGTTTTTAAAAAAGGAAGTCTTATAGCTGTGCTTGGCAGTTGTTTATACTTTTCATCTACTCTCAGATAAATACAATGTACCTGGTCAATTAAATATCTAATTAGTCAGATAATGTTTAACTTCCACTCAAGCCCACGTGTCCTTTAGTGGGGATCAGACACGTCCTATTCTATTGGTCCATTACAAGGGTGTTACCCTCACCCCTCAACCAACCGACCAATTACAACCCACTCCTGAATCCTTCCTTCCAAGCCAGGATAACTTTGAAATTTCAACCAGTGTTAAAGTGAACGTTGTGAGAGGTAGTTCTGTAGTGCTCTTTATAAACATTTAATAAAAAGTCGTAAAATAAAAAGTTGTTGGTTTATAAATTTGAACAGGAATCATAGATTACTTAAATTTAAGGACTTATATCTGTTGCTGAAATTACTTAATCATCCAAAAAAAGGTAAGGGGTTTTTCATTTTTTTTTATTTAACAATATGTTGTCTATTATATGATTTCACAAAGGAAAATAAAAAACAATATGTAAATTATTACATTTTATTGTACTCAATAATTTTCGTGTGTGACCAAAATATAACCTATCTGAACAAGTAAGAAGTAGACTGAACTTTCAGAAAGTAGTCTAATGAAATAAAGAATCTAAATTAAAATTTTAGATTATGTCTACATTACATAGTAATGTTCTACATAACATTTTTAGTGGCTTTAATTATAGATATTTACTAAAGAGTTTATAATCGAGAATTAAAAGTGTTAATCAAAATATTTTTCATAAGTCTAACTCAAACTTAAGTGGTGCTCTACTATTTATCTTTAATGTTGTGGAAATGAATTTTCCCAGATGAAGTTTGGAATCCAAATTTTAAGCGTTATTCTAAAATATTTGAAAAAAGTTTTATTTTAACTTAGTATGTTTGACTCGCACTGATTATAAGGCACATAATACGCATCATAAAGCGAATTGACGTTTCACTTAAGGTTACCCTCTTGGGGAATAAATTCCTAATATTAATATTAACGTTATACGTTATTACTGGTAAATGTGTTATTTAATAACTTGCCATTCTTGTCGAAATAAAGGTCAAAGAAATGTTCAAAAAGGTTTCTTATAATTAATACTATTTGTTAAAACTAATAGTATTGTTCAGGCCGCGAACACCGTACCTACCGAGCCGAAACCGAGTTCACTCGAACGGAGGCAGACAATCAATATGTGCCTGAATGAAAGTTAGTACACACATCTATAAATTTAAATTAACTAAATCAGTAATCAATAAAATAGTAGTATATCATGAAATTAGGCTGTAAAATGAGATTTGATTGCTGCTGAAATTTGGTGTATTGACTTAGGGGATTAAATCAATAATTAAGCTATATTTGTGTACAATTTTTTAGGGGGGGGGGAACTACAAATCCATTTTTGTAGTCCATTATATTATGAATTAAGTATTTTACATTACTGTTCAATTTGCGCAGCGGGTGTAAAGTAATTTTTACACACTTATACAGTAGAATAAGTGTGTTGTTGTCTAAGCAATAAAATCGTTCTTTATTGACATTTTATTGCTGTAAAGTAGACATTTTACAGCCGCCCTAAAATATCATTTTAACTAATAAAAATATAATATATAAACCGTAAATCAGTTTAAATAATATTTTCACTGGTCTTATTTAAATAAGACCAGTGTATTTTTTAAAAAAAAGTACAAAAAAATTAAATCTAGATTATATTATTTATATTTTATAAAATTCTTGAAAATTCCGGGTTCCAGTTTTCTAAAAAATGATGACACTCTCTGAGTGGGGGGTTTAAAATCCCTTGGGCTATAAATCATGGGCTTTCTTCCAAAATATCCCTCCCTGGCAGAGGTAGATGTCAACGGGTTCTGACTCCGGTTTAATCTCCTTTAAAATCTCTGATGAACCCGTTAGGTACCGTTGAACCTTTTCGTAAATAAAATATTATCAATAGACATTATTTTTCTTTTTTACTCTACTTTTTCTCCAGAAATTTGAAATCGTGTATTTCATAGAAAGGTTTAAGTTTTTATTACGGAATTATAACCCTAGCTACAGCAGGATTTGTGTTAGGATTATTTTTATAATAATATTTACATGCTTTTAAGACTAAAATTTGTTTAGGTATGTTCATAAATTATTAATTATTTTACATTTTTGATTTTCCTCATCTACTACCATTGGTTTATAGAAAAAGTCATAGAGATACCTACTAGAGAGGGCATTGCCTGTCTCAATACATTACGAGCCCTGAAACATCATTTTGGGGCTCTGTGTAACCTCATTGAAACCTCACTTTCTCCAAGAGTGAGTTAAGGTTATAATAAATCAATTGTTTTCGGTTTCCTGCACATTTTTGTGTTTTGAGTTGTATTTTAAACGTTATACTATATAATTTACAGTAATTTTGTTCTGTTCATTTGTTTATATAAATAGCTGAAGGTAGTCAGGTTATTTTTTCGATGTTTCAAAATTCTACCAATAGGGCCCCTCTAGTAATAATATCTCTATGGAGAAAGTATTGTGTTTATCCGTTGTTCCTTATGGTTCTATTAAAATAAATTGACAGATTACTAACTTTTTTTTAATAGTTAAATTTTGAAAGGCAAAAAGGGCCTGATAGATTTATTTGCCTCCGCATCATATGTAGAATATTGGAAATTTGGACAAAACCTTTCTCCTTTGAAGTGTGGTAATCACGCGCTAGTAGCACTCCTTTTGTGTTCTATAATATTATTATTTCAGGGAGGGAAGGTATATTTTGTTCCTAGACGTTAATATAATTTTCGAATGCTTTCTTCTATCGAAATTTGGTACCATAATCGACCATTATGGTCGATTAGTTAATTTATTATGGTCGATTAGTTAATTTTCCAAACCCTATTGTTTATGAAATATGCGTGACGTCAATAACCCACGAATATTACTTTGCAAAAATTAAAAAAAACCTTAAACTTCAAAACGTTCTCTGACGACGCTGAAATTTGACATATGTACTACTAAGTATGGTTACCCCATGCATAAATTCAAAAATATATTATCAGCATCAATTTCGGTTTTATTGATTGACATATATAACAGAATATAAACAAGTCACGTTTGGTGACCAATTCAATTGAAAAATTCGCTTATATAGTGGCAGTATGATACTTGAACTATAGTAATATGATAAATTGATATAGGAGGACAACACCCGTGTGTCCGCAAAGCAGCCCCCGCGCCGAGGCCGCGAAGCGTCTTGTTTATTATTAAAATTTTATTTTATTTCTTCTTCCTATACATTCGTTTGGACTATCAACATTAAAAATACATTCGTTTAATCCTTTCAATTATACAACTAAAGTATACAAATAATCGACACTATTTAAAATATCTGTACATGAATAATCGTTTCTGTTTAATAGTATATACGAATAATCGATGCTCGCTACTGATATATAAGAATAATTGATACTCGCTTCTGATATATGAGAATAATCGATACTCGCTACTAGTATATACGAATAATCGATACTCGCTACTGTTATATGAGAATAATCGATGCTCGCTACTGATATATAAGAATAATTGATACTCGCTTCTGATATATGAGAATAATCGATACTCGCTACTAGTATATACGAATAATCGATACTCCATTATACATTAGTTTAAAAAGAGAGGAAAAGAATAAACCTAAATAAATCGCCTTTTGAATAAAAACAAATAAATTAGTTTAAAATAAAAAAAAAATGTGCTACTTTACAATATACTATTACAGAATAAAAAAAATAAACAAAAAAAAAATTCTGACATCTGATTAAGTAGTCTAATCGAGAATCGAGAACAATGAATTTATTGACTCATTGGATTCTTTACGAAGATGGTACGCATTGATTTCGATTCCAGAATACATAACTAGATCTACACGACGAGTCGATATGGGGAGTCCATCCTGTTTCTATTCAAGTATGCGATAGCTTGGATGGATCTATCAAGTTTGGCGCTTTAGTGTCATGTATATTTGTGCCTTAAAGTTGGCGCTTGATTTTATCAATAGATTGTTAGTATAAAAGAGTACTATGAAGACATGATTTTGATCTTGTAATTATTTCATTAAAGTTTATCAGATGTTATTGTTATATTTACATAGATAAACATAGGAAAAATGGTTAGAGCTGATACAAGATAACTTTACCATGTTTTAGTTCAGCATTAATTATTAGTGTGTTTATTTCCTGGGGAAAAATGAGCTTATAAGGTTGGGAGCATTGAGAGAGAAGATAAGAAAGAGAGACAAGAGGTAGATTTTATGAACAATGAGGACTTATTATATATATATATATATATATATATATATATATATATATAATATATATATATATATTATTATATATTATATATATATATATATATAATATGTATGTGTGTGTTTGAAGTACGAGAGTTTTGTTCGTGGACGTTTTCATTGAACTCGATAACGTTTAAACGCTTTATTGCATTGAAATGAAACTTAGTACAAAAATCGACATTATCTTGATCCCTATATTGTTGTAGGAAGTATGAGTAACGTCATTAACCCAGAATAATGATTTAGCGAAATTTCAAAAAGCCACGCACCAACATCGAGTGTTTTGTTTCGTCGTTAGACATAACGAAACAGAGTGGGAATGTCGAATGATGTAGCTTTGCTACATCGTGTACATGTACATGATGTATCATAAACATGTAGATCAGTTCCCAGATGTAGCATTGCATTTGCTTGTTTTCTTTATTTCCTAGGTGTCTCTTGCACAATTGTATTGTCTTGACTATTCATGGTTTGCAAAACTCGGTAGTAATAATAATAATAATGATAATGCCCGTTTAGAGCCTTGCGGCTCATCAAGGATAAACCCTGCGGGAAACTTCGGGTGGTAGTAGCAACCGTTATGCTTAAAGTGTATTCTAAAGTTGGCAATAATTTATCTAAACTGAGAGCGTAACCTGGGACGCGAACCCCAGACCTCCGTGGGTGTCAAAGGTTAAGACGCATTAACGACCTCGGCCACGGAAGCGGCCAAAACTCGGTAGTATCAAATAATATTTGTTTTATTTTCTTCATTCGTTATAAAATAATTTATATCTGATCCCTTCAAGCCAATCTAATTGTGTTAGACTTGGGTTATATAAAATTGAGTAAAAACAATACAAGACGACTTATAAATAAATTTAACGCATGGAAATTTTTACTAACGACTCGAAACAAAAACATTTTGTCACCTTTGCGTTCCGTCGTTTGTTTTTTTGTGTGACATAAAACTACATTCGTAATCAAAGACAATTCAATAAAAAATGCTTATTAATGCTTCAATATAAACTAAACAATAAAGTTAAACAATGAAAAAAGTTAAATTTATCCAATAATAATATATAAATAGTTATATTAATGTGATAGTAAATATAATATTACTAAACTAAATGTAAAATACAATTTTACTTATCTCACGTGTATTTTATATTTATTATTAGTTAATTAATGACATATATAACTTCATGAAGCTGAGTTAAATTTGATGACTCATCTTAGGAAGGTTGGTACGTCTGTTTTTACGATTGTTTTTTTTTTTTGTGAAAAGTAGTAAAAACATAACAATTGTATTTTTTTTTACGAAGGAGTGTTTTTCTGTTAAAGAAAGACTGTCAGGTTAGGTCGGATTGTCAGGAGTCGGAGGTCGTATGTACCAACAGACCTGTAACTCGGCCTACATGGCTATAGATCTATGACGGCCTTGGACACTTTTTTTACCGAAGACTAAAAAGGAATATACAAATCTTTAGGAGAAAATATATGAAATGTTAATAAATATTTAAAGCTTCTTTCGCTGATGATTTTTATTCCTACAACTTTTATGGCTGTACCGTCGGAAAAATACGATAAAAACACGCAATAAGGGTTAAGATTCTAAAAAACAATTTTAAAAATTTTTGTGCAAAGTTTCATTTAGATTTTAAACAGCTAAAGTTATCCCCTCTATGACCCTAACCTATATAGCTAATTCCGTTTGAAAATGCCCCTAAATGATCATATCAGTTTGTCATATTACTAATTCATTGTAGAGGGGTAAAGCCATGATATAAGCCAATTTTGAAATGTATTGGTCAAAAAACGTGATTTGTTTACATTGTGCTATATATGTCAATCAATAAAACCTGAACTAATGCTGATAATAAACGTTTGATATGTAAGTGCTGATAATCGTTATACATTATGTTAACCAGACATATTAGTACTTGTGTATAAAAATCTCAGCACTATTAGACAATTTTTAATATTATATAATTTTTTTAATCACTATCGTGGATAAATTACGTCACACAAATTTTATACACATAATAAATGAATTTTTGTATAAGCGTTCAATAGTTATCGTGTCCTATAGATCGATATATATATATATATATTATATATATATATATATATATATGTGTGTGTGTGTGTGTGTGTGTGTGTGTGTGTGTGTTACGAGCTTTAATCTCAACGGTTACTGCTCAGTCTTATATATTTTCTGGCCTGATGAAGTTGTAATACAACGATATATATATATATTATTATATATATATATATATATATATATATATTATATATATATATATATATATATATATATATATATATATATATATATATATTATATATATTCCTCAAAAATATTAATATATTATTTGATCAGCTTTTATAATATAACCCCATACTCCCCCTTCCATGAACCTAATCTTAGAAGTACGTTTTTCTTCTAAAATTCTCAAAAACGGTACTAAATCTAAAACAAAAAAATCATGGAGAACTGAGTACTGGAGACCGATTATACTCTCTTATGCTTTTGCAAAACTATTAAGTATTGTGGATAAAAGGGTTGAAATGATCTAGTGACACGAAAAGCAGGTCAAAGTCAGTTCGTAAGTGTTGCTGTCTGTCTGTAAAGTAGTAACGCGCCGCGTTTAAACTCTAGTCTGGTCACTCCAAGTTTCTTTGCCTTTGAAATGGATCCCTCAACTATAACCCTTACGGCTTTTCTGTACAAAAGAAACAGTTACACTTGAAAACAAATCAAGTGGACTCAGTGGCGTCACGTTCTATTTAAATGATCGCAATGTACTTAACTTAAGTTTTGGTGACTTAACATTAAACTATGTACGATATACGTTAATTAAGTTAAACTAACTAACGTATAATAGTGTCTGTACTTTATAGGGACTGGAAGTATTTATTTATAATATTTTTACCCCGACAAAATTCTACGATGTATCGACACGACGTTACATCGACGTTCAGTTAAAAGTGACGATGTTATCAAGTGTCGATACAACGTAGAATCCTTCCACGGAAAGTGTCGACGTCATACAGTGTCGAGACATCGCGATGTCGAGATTACGTGGAGAGCCGACGTAAAACAAGTAAAAGTGTATTGCGGGTCTTATTATCATAGTCTAACCAGATCGGTGAACCATTACGTGTGCAAAGACCGTATAACTTGTTTGTCCCGGGGATTCTCATACTAAGGGTCAGTGGTCCGTGAAGGTTACACTATAAACCTACTGTTTTACACATTGCAATCTTCCTTTTCTCAACACAACTTGCTATACTTTTTCCTTTAACTGTACTAATTTGTAAACATAGTTCAACTCAAATCATAACCTTCCCTAATGTTTATACTTTTTCCTTATAACTGTACTATTTGTAAACATAGTTCAACTCAAATCATAACCTTCCCTAATGTTTATACTTTTTCCTATAATTACTATTTGTAAACATAGTTCAACTCAAATCATAACCTTCCCTAATGTTTATACTTTTTCCTTATAACTGTACTATAAGTAAACATAGTTCAACTCAAAATCATAACCTTCCCTAATGTTTATACTTTTCCTTATAACTGTGCTATTAGTAAACATAGTTCAACTTAAATCACAACCTTCCCTAATGTTTATACTTTTTTCTTATAACTGTACTATAAGTAAACATAGTTCAACTCAAATCATAACCTTTCCTAATGTTTATACTTTTTCCTTATAACTGTACTATTAGTAAACATAGTTCGACTCAAAATCATAACCTTTCCTAATGTATATAGTGTAATCAACCCTTAACTCGCTTCAGAAACCATTAACTTAATAGAGTTCAGACATTTCTAATTTAACTAAAAGGGTAAAATTTCATTAAAAGCAATAAAACTAATTTAATCTAATTAATAATAATATAATATCATATGTATCCTTTGTTAATTTTACATTAATTTTTTAATTGAGTGATTTTTGACGATAAAGAAGGTCTAAATTTTAGGCATGACGTCACGGCCGTAGTAGGTCATATATTTTTTAATATATGACCTACTGTGGCAGCATTACTTAAGACCACCAGTGAACAGACTTCGCTGTTATCAGTTATGCTCTTTTATAATACCTAGTATTATGCTAAGTTAACGAAGAATGGAATAAAGGTTTTCAAATTTAAACTAAGCTAGACCACAGCAATGTTGGTTGATAAAATTGATAGTAAAAAGAGGGCATAGATACATTATTACTAGAGGGACTCTATTAGATAAATTATAAAACATCGGATAATTAACTTGAACATGTTCGACTATTAATATAATTAAATAAAGAGAACACAATTACAGTAACTTAAGAAATAAAACGTTTAAAATGCAAAAGAAAACTATGTATGTTTTCATTATACGTATTAATAATGGTTTCTATCATATACCTTAGAAAGTCAAGCAAATTAGTATAAACAACAAATCTTTCACAAAAACTTAAGATGGCGGACGCATACGAAATGCTTTGTTTTGACCTCTTTTCACTTGACATAACCTATGAACTTCACTCTATCGCTAATATAAAAGCTCGATGGATTTAAATATTCTAACAGGTTCGACTAGATAAAAATTTAAAAAAAAAAAACACGTTAATAAGTTGAGAAAAGATTTTAGAATCTTATACTTTAAAAGATGTCCATTTTATTATTATCCAATTTAAGTATGCTGTTGAACAGAATTATTTAAGAACAGGTATGCTTGGTCCTTTTTAAGGTTCTTAAATTCGACCTTTACTTTGTAGGTCTTATAACGGAAGGGTTTATGTACTTTTCATAGTTAAACAATATTAACATAGATGGCTCACTCAAAGATTTAAAAAAAAAATAGTTGATGGGAAGCAGGAGGCTCAAGTCTCAAGTAGTACAGTCTTGTGGTGACAGCGTGAATCTGTCAGCTATTTTTATTTCTGACATTTTTATTTTTTATTTTACTTAACCAAACAACGAGCTGTTGAGGGTAATCAAGTCTTTCATCCGCTTTTCAGCGCTAGAATGATGAGGAGTCGATGGATGAGTGATCCCAAGAAAGCTCTATAAGAATTTCGTATAAATTGGTAAAAAGTAAAAAAATTAATTTCTCACTCATACTTCACCCATTCTGTCGTCCCCTTTGGATTTGAACCTCTAATGTCAGAGTTTCAAATTTTGTTTGTTTCCTTTACTTATCTGTTTGCGCCAACCCGAGCTGCTATATTCAGATAGCAAATTTAAATCTTAAGTCTAAAACACTAAAAATGAATTATTGTTATTTTTTTTAAAGAAAACGATGGTGCTACTTCGCGTGATGAGGCCCCAAGTTTTGAAAAACAAAAATACATCGCGAATACTACAGCATACCATAGATCTTTTTTTACTTTTATTTTATTTTACTAAACGATTGGCAACTGTTTGTATTTAAAAAATACTACAGCACAATCTAGTAGAGAATAGAGCAAAATATATTTTTACTACTAGCGCTCTTCAAGACTCTAGTGATGAGGCCCCCAACTTAAATCATAAACACAAACTTGTCAATTGAGTGTTCCTACTACACTCGGAGTGAACCATCTATGTTAATATTGTTTATCTATGGTACTTTTTTATGGTTATTTATTAAATTTAAGCTAAACAAAATCGGGTAAGGAGTATTTCGGAAATTTCCCCCACTACATCAGTTTTCGCTACGCTCATCCTCAATATTTCGCTTTTGCCGCTTTGTTCGTCCTCAGACAGTAAATACATTTGCATTATTCCCTAGGTTCACCGATCCAATCACTGACCTTGTTTAATAGCCCCAGATATAATTGCCGTATTAAAAACAAAAATATATTTATTTATCACGTATAAAGATACACTTATCCTAATTTTAACTTTATTGAATAATATTTCCATTGTTTAACAATTTAAAAAAAAAACTATACAAGTCATTTATTAAAAATTGAACTAACGCTAATAATGAGATGAAACTGTCCACCGTTTGTTTGTCCTATACATAAGTACATGTGTGCTGAATTTCAAATCGATCAAAAACATTTCTGCGCTTTATGATTTTTTTATATTTTTGCTGAGTCATTATTGCTGGTTAATAGTCATTAAAAATTTATTCCGAATAACACAAATTGACGTGAGGATTGATTTTTGAGACAAATTGTAACCCTCTAGCTTAAGCGCGCTAGTGTTTTACGCAGTCTGTTTTTAAAATGTAGTCTGAAAGTGTTTCAGACTGACTACTCCATCGATGTTTCTAAATTCAACCGATAGGGCTTGTCTATAGTAACTATGTGTACTAATAATATACAAAACCCTAAGTACCTAGGGAATCGATCCCCCTTGTAGATTGGGAATCAACAAATAAACTTGTGTTTTCTTGGGAATCAACAAATAAACTTGTGTTTTCAATAAAAACAATATTGTGTATAAATAAGTGTATTAGGGAAACTAAAAATTATTGCCCCCTTTAATTTTAAACCTATAATTAGATCTTTTATAACAAATATTATTTATTGAAACTAATTAAAGGTAATTAATTGAATTTATGTTTTTAATTTACCGTAACATAAATTTAATTTTTGTTATAAATTGATCTTTATTTGTGTTAATAAAATAACAAGATTTGTTTTTAAAAAGATTTTGTATTGTATCTCCTTGAACGGATGTTTTCTTACCAAAGAAAACATAGAGATGTTATAACTAGAGAGCATGTACAGCAACAGCGAGATAAACAAAAGCAATATGTAATGAGAATAATATAATGAGAGGAACAAGTGGGAATTCTAAAGCCCATGTAAGTGTTTACTTGGTAAGCGAGACAGTACTTGAAGCAAGGTAAGGCGATTCAAGACGAAGAAACCTTATGGAATATTAGTTAAAAGAGTGACCACCAGACGGGATAGTAGCGCTGGTAGACAAGAGGGCATTCAACTCCGCCTACAAACCAAGTGGGGTATCTTTCTGAGGCTGGGGTTGATTCATCCCTTTATTATCTTATACCTTATACCGCATCCTCAAGTTGGTTCAGAGATTTGAACTCTTAAATGTAGATTCAAAAATTGCTGTGTATATGTATATGTATATATATATATATATATATATATATATATATATATAATATATATATATATATATATATATATATATATATATATATATATATATATATATATATATATATATATATTATATATATATATGAAAGGAAAGCGTTCGTAAATAATAATCGTACCCTCAATAATGACAGAAAAAAATCATTTAATATCGCGGAGCTATCGAATCAAGCTGAAACTCCGTACCGCATATTCGGTTGAATAAGAATACTTCACAATAATTTATAATGGATGTCGATGCAAGTTATTGAAAGTGACTAAAAATTATGTAATAAAGTTTTGAAGATCAATACAATAAAATAAAAATACAACAATAAATTTAAATACATAAAAAAGTTCTCTGATAAGATAAGCATGCAAGGGGTATAAAGCAAATCGACCATATGCTCAATTTGGCTGCGTGTTTTTACTCGAGCGTTAGGATTCCTGCCTTAACTCTATGGTCCTAGAGGCCATCTTGCTTATAGAGATATATAATAGAAGGGGCATAGCCTATCTCAATACGTTGAGAGGCTGAAACATCCTTTCAGGGCTCTCAGGGGCTCTGTGTAACCTTATTGACACCTTCTTCAAGAGAGAGTAAAGGTTGTAATTAATAAATTTATTTCGGTTCCAGCACATTGTTTGTGTTTTTATTAGTATTTTTATCGTTTTACTGTAGAAGTTATTGTAATTTGTACTGATTATTTGATTATATTTATAAGCGAAGGTGGTCAGTTTACTTTATCGATGTTTCAAAATTTAACCTATAGGGCCTCTTTAGTAATAATATCTCTATGATCTTGCTGCTCAGCAGATTTATTTTAGAAAGCGTTGAAAGATAATTCTTAAGTCATATTCTGCCCTAAGTTCAAAGTAATATAAAAACCAAGTAGGAAACTAACACGATTTCAGTCAGACGGAATGTAGTTTACATTTTGTCAACGAGGAGTTGGCTAAAATTTTCCTATAGGCGCAGTTATTTTGTTTTACCTTTTTTTAAGTTTTAATAAATATATAGACGAAAGTAAAGTGGTGTAGAAATTCATACAGTAGGGGTCGGGGCGGGGGGACCCCGCGCCCCCACCCCTACTGTATGAATTTTTCTACATTACTTTACTTTCGTCTATATATTTATCAAAACTTAAAAAAGTAACATTTGATTTACCTTTACTAAGTTCCTATTTATCCTAAACTAAATTAATGTAACTGTTAAAGGTTTTCTACGGGTATGTTTGTAGAATTCAAACCACATAATACATGTAGGATGCAAAAATAGGACTGTATAAGCAGAAACAACATGAATAAAGCACTAACCTGGTGTACTGGTGATAAATGGTTTGGGTTCCAATATTTAAGTATTTACGCAGTGTGCTCCGAATTTTTGACGTGCTTAGAGGCGGCGTTACTTCACGTATCGTATACGACAAAATTTACGTTATATACTGCGGTAAGTCTTAAAATAAGCGGATAAACGGAGGCGGTGGTTACAGCGGAACTTTACACCAGAGCGTACGGCGGACAAATGCTCATATCGTCACCCAGGAGCGCTAGCGTCGCTTTTAAAAGTTGCGTCTATTCAATTTTTAAATAAAACAAATTCATCAGTAACAATTATTTCACAGAATTTACTACAAAACTTTTAAATTAAAACGCACATGTATGTTCAAAAAAACACGATACGAATGGAACTGACCTTAAATTATCAGTGTTGCCAATAAATAAAGCACAAAAAAGGTAAATCCTAGGAAGCTCATACGCAGTTATTCATAGAGATATATTACTAGAGAGGTCCTATTGGTTAAATTTTGAAACATCGAAAAAGCAATCTGACCATTTTGCTTATAAGTATAATCAAAAAATTAGTAAAAAATTACAATCACTTATATAGGAGATGTTGAAAATACAAATCAAAACACAATGTGCGGGAAACCGAAATAAATTTATATATTATAACTTGAGTAGCTTTTGAAAGAAGTTTCAATGAGGTTATACAGAGCCCAAAAAAATATGTTTTGGGCCACTTAATGTAATAAGATTGAGTATTTCCTTTGCGAAGAGGATAATTACCTCAATTTATACTAAATTCATTATTACTTTGATTTCAGATGAATCAGCAGTGCAAAGTGTGTGGTGAGCCAGCCGCTGGGTTTCATTTGGCGCTTTTACTTGCGAAGGATGCAAGGTAAATATTTAAACAGTCTACGAATATACATAGAATATAATAACAAGTCTTCGAATATAAATAGAAAACCTAAAATATAATAACTGTTCAAAATATATATATATATATATATATATATATATATATATATATATATATATATATATATATATATATATATATATATATATATATATATATATTTATATTGCTGTATTTAACAAATGATTTATGTGAAGAATTAGCGAAAAGTAATAATAAAATTACCATATTTAATTACTAATTACCAAGATGTTAAAGGTAAATCTGAAATAGCCAGAATAAATTTCTAGGGCAAGAGACCATTATTGAAAGTCTAGGACCATGTTTATCTTTTATTTTTAAGGATTTAATGAATTCATCTAAAATTTCCCACTTAATTTTTATTTATTTTTTATTTCAGAGCTTCTTTGGGCGTTCATACAACAACTTAAACACGATATCAGAATGTAAAAACAATGGTGAATGCATAATTAATAAGAAAAATCGGACATCTTGTAAAGCTTGTCGATTGAGGAAATGTCTAATGGTAGGGATGAGCAAAAGCGGAAGTAGATACGGCAGAAGAAGTAACTGGTTTAAAATCCATTGTTTACTACAAGAACAACAAAGTAAGCACGAAGAAGTTATTATTAAAGAGGAGCGGCACGAAGAACCGACTTGGATGCGTTGGCCAATAACAACCGGAGTTTTTCCGTTCTTCCCACCGTTAGTTTGTGTCGATGATAATTACAACCGTTGGGAGCCATCTTCATATCCTCGTCCACCAAGTCTAACACCACCTTTAGACTCACCGATTGATTTATCCATGAAAGCACCACCTTCACCCATCTCACCACAGCATTCAACGCCTCAGAGTCATTCGCCTATTTCTCATCACTCAGTCTCACCACCACCATGTGAAATGTTGCTTAAAAGAACAACACCTTTAGATTTAACAACTAAAGTAGCATAATAACGAATATATCTTATTGAGAAATGAAAAAAACCTATAATATATCTCGTAGTTTTCAGCACCATATATTTTAGTTGAAAAAAATGGTAAGATTGTTGAGCTATTTAAAATATGAAGTTTCTGAGTTATAAACCGGGCAACATTTAATATTTAAAACATTGCTTTAAAAAGTAACAATTATCACGTGAGTTTGTTAAATTATATATAACATAGAAATATATTACTAGAGGAGGGCCTATCAGTTATATTTTGAAACATCAAAAAAGTAATCTGAACACCTTCGATTATTAATAACTTAACGTGTAAAAATTACAGTTACTTATCAATCATCAAAACAAAACAATGTGTGAAAAGCAGACGACGATTGATTTTTTACCTTAACTTATTTATAAAGGAAGGTTTAATGATGTTACAACCACAAAAAACATTTTTCAGGCCTTTCAATGTAATGATAGGCTTTTTCTTCTCTAGTAATATATCTCCATGATTTGTACTTCTTAACTTTATTAGTAAAAAATTACGTCTCGTAATGGTTACACTTCATTGACATCACCACAATTAGGGCTATTAATTTTGGAATAGTTGGTAGCATTGCGTTCCTTTAACCAATTATTGGCAGGAAATAATCAGAGCCCAGAGATCTCCCGTAATCTGTGCATCGAAAACTACTAGATATAACATAATTAATGATGTTACCAAAAAATAAATAAATATTTAAACATGACCTTCCCATCAGTTAAATAGGTGGTAGTATATATTAGAATGTAATAATTAAACATTTAAAAGCAGGGTTTAACATAAAATTATATTGTAAATATATAAAGTAAAACAAAATAATAAGAAACTATGTACTACACTTTTATTGTGTTTAAGAATAAGAAGCATCACATAAAATAAGGTATGAACAACCTAGGATGTGTTTATGTATACTGTTGGAAATATAGATATATTATTACTAGAGGCCTTACTTTTAGAATATTTAAACATCATAAAGGTAACCTTAACACCTTTGATTATTAAGATAAATAGAGTGTACACTTTGACAGTAACTTATAATAATAGAACACAAAAAATTTGCGAATAGTCGACAAACCTTGATTTGACGTAATTTTAACACAATCATAGAAAAGGCAACACACAGAGCCATAAAAGTTGTTTCAAGCCTCACAACGTATTGAAATTGGATATATCCTCTCTAGTAATTTATCTCTATAGTTGGATTCAATACGATAGATTTTTACAGCTTTAAGGATGCAACTGCTGAATAGTATAGAGTAGAATACTTAGATAAATAGGAAAATAAGTATGCCAAATAGCTCTTCCATCCAGTTCAAATGTTTCACTATAGCAAACATTGAATATATTCAAGAAGTCAATACATTACTTTAAATTGTCTTAGTTCCCAGATGTTATAAAGAGAAGAGTGTTTTTCGAATACCTCTGAATGGTCCCGCTATTTTGATTTGCTAAGATATGCCCTTATACTCAAGATAAAAAGTAAATTTATCTAGTGTCTTTTCTTAATACATTAAAACTTTTAACAGTTTCCTACCTTGTGACATAATTTCCAACTCATAGTTACCATAACATAAACTTGACTCGTCTAAGTGAAGACAGCTTTAGAACAGTATGCCTAAAGTGTATTTAGAACAGTTTGCCTAAAATAACCCACTGATTCCTGGTAGGTTATCAGATCATATCCTGTGACTTTATTTTTCCTCAATAATTTATTCTTTGCACTAGGACCCATCTAAGTATTTTAATGCTCTGGTTTGCACTAAAGATCCACCTAAGTATTTTAATGCTCTGGTTTTCACTAAAGATCCACCTAAGTATTTTAATGCTCTGGTTTGCACTAAAGACCACCTGAGTGTTCTAATGCTCTGGTTTGCACTAAAGACCCACCTGAGTATTTTAATGCTCTGGATGCACTAAAGACCCACCCGAGTGGTCTTATACTCTGGGTTACACCCCTAGTATTCAGAAGGCATTGAAGATTATATTAAAATAATTGTATTTTAATTTTAAATGAATACATTTCTGAAAAAAATTGTATATTCATATCAATTTGCAAAACATAATCTAAAAATTAAATTTTTAGCTTGTTTTTATTTTTTGTAACTGTTAGCTTGAATTTTTTTGACTTCAATCTACATTAATTTTAATGGATTATTTACTACTGTGATCTCACAAAATAGTAAAGAAAACCAACATAAATACTTAGAGTGATTTTTATACAAAAGTAAAGTTTTCACAAAAGAATAATTTGTTTGTTTATTCATCAGTATAATCTATGGTATTAGGTTGTTTGTGCCATTGTTTTTTATTCTGAATTTTTAACTTCAACTATTTTTTTAATATTTATTTTTTTAAATGCACCTTTAAGAAAAAGAAAAAAGCATAATTTAGTACAAATTGTAGAAAAATTAAGGGAAAATGAGTTTAAACTTGAATTTAATGTAAAAACAGCATAATATTATTTTAAAATTGATATTAATTAATCAATTCACTCGGTTAGTTGAATGTAGCCTATTTTATGTATTGAATTGACTAATTTCAATAGAAATCTGTTTACTTCCTCTGCTTATTTTACATTTTAATTTATGGTATTTTCAATTTGTACATTAAAATTAATTTATTTATTCCTGTAAAGTTTTAGCGTTAGATGTAAATAAATAATTGTTATTTAAGACACAAAAATAAATATATTTTTGTAAAAATTTGTATTAATGGGACTAAAGCCAGTTTATTTAATGAAATATAAATGTTTTATATGATTTTTTTAATAAATGTTTCTTTTCTACAAATTATTTTTTAGTAATTGTAAACCTTGAATGTTTTCATTTGATACTACCAAGTTTTACCAAACATGAATTGTTGACATGATAGAATTGTGTGAGAGACATTTAGGATATGTAACAAGCAAATGATATGCAACATTTTGAAACCGTTCTATTACTTGACATACAGTAATGTCTATTCGTTAATTATCTTAACTCATGCTTCCAACAAAGCCTGAAATAACTCTCCTTCTCTCTAAATTTTGACTGAGTTAGCCATAAGGAAACAGATTGAGCAGAACATTATGCCGAGCTATCAATAATGACAAATGTTGCAATGTTTCCTATATGAAGGAAAGCATTTTGTTGTTACATTTTCTAGAAGTCTCTCGCACAATTATATTGTGTCAACTATTTCTTTCCCTTCTCCTTATTACAACCACAGACCCCTACCAACAGGGCCATAGTTAACTGGAATTGCTTCAGAAGACTCATCCTACCCATTAAGACAAAAAGTAATTCACAGATATAACTTTATTAATTAAATATTCAGTGTTACCCAGCCACTGAATTTTAATTAGGGATTTGATGAAAATCCTATTTGATATTGATGGTAGGGATTCTTACAACTATTTCCAAAAGGAAGCTGCTTCTGAATGATCACAATCCTCATCAAATTTGTCTCCATTTTGAAACCTGCAGAATGGGTTTAGCATCGTTAGATTTTTTCGATGAAGAGTTTCCTAAGCATAATATCGAAAATCAGTAATAATAGCTTAGCATAAATAGCGAAAAACTTTTGCTATTTAATTTTTTCCAATTTTTTAAAAATAAAATGCACATATTTATTCCATAGATTATACACTACATGCCACAACATTATTTGCACTCATTTGAAGCTCAGTTTATGCTAATTTTAGCGAATATCCTTTAAAAAAATTGGAAAAAATAAAATAACAAGTTTTGACACAATTTCTTAGGTTATTAAATATATATCAAAAACTTAAACAAAAAATTGGATTGATAAGCAAAAAATTGCGGATTTTAAAGAAACTTTACCCAGCTAGCGGACCACGCACCAGAATTATTTACTGTGTATATTACAGTAAATAAGATGATAAAATATTAGCGCTGTTACCAAGATTCAACCAGGAAATCCTAGCTTTGAGTACACTTATCAACTTCACATCGGTTTTATTAAATTCAGCAATAAAAAAAAACATGTGTTTTTAACTGTAAAAAACTGATGTTTACCGACAGTACTTGGTTTCCACTTATTTTCCATGGTTTTTTGGACACTTAGAGTAGTCTTGTTGACTTCAGACCGGGTTCTTTCGATTCAGCGCCCCAAAATAAAAGATTAGTAAGGGACCTTTATTGCAGCGGAAAATAACAACCTTGTATTTAAACGATTTATTTGAAAAATTTAGCTGACTCACTCAAAGCAAACCGGGTTAATGACGTCACAACAACCTGGTTGTCAATAGGGTTCGTGTCCTCCACAAGGTTGATTTTCTATTAAGTGATTAAAAAATATTAATACGTTCGAGAGATAGTGTGTTTACAAAAGTCCGCTAAAAAATATATATATTAGCGAATTTCCTTTGGGAAAAAATTCGCTAATGGGATAGGCGTCATGGTGGGAGTTGAATTATACACACACACACATATTATACACACACACACATATATATATATATATATATATATATATATATTTATATATATATATATATATATATATATATATATATATAAAGTTATGCAAAATGCATTTGTTTGTCATTAGCGACCCCTAAAACAGATTTGGACACACCCTCGGCCCACCTCTCACAACACAATCCATCTTAATAGCAAATATTTTTCAAAGAAAAATTCGCTAAAAAGGAAAATATGGTCGTAGATTTTCAAATGGTGTCTACCCGAAGAAAGTTATTTCTTGTGAATATACCTTTATTTGCCGGTAACTATTACCCAAACATTGTATTCGATATATACTACAAGTATAACGCAATTACTTTTAGACTAAGAGTATACTTAACACAGTATAAAACATATTAAAGAATAAAATATAAACAGAACTAAATCTGACAATGTCAGACCTGTCACCAAGTGTCATATCTAACACTCCCCCTCACGAAGGTGACTGGGGTTTGATCAGCCCCATGCTAGACATTATCTTATTTAGTCTGGGACTGCTCAAGGACTTGGTAAGTATATCAGCTTCCAGGTCTTCGGTAGGCTTGTATACCAGATTGACGTGTTTGTTTGCTACAACCTTCTGATAAGATGTTGCCTGACATCTATATGCTTGGACTTGGAGCTGATGACAGGATTGATAGCTAGATTTTGCGCTGCTTGGTTATCATTGTAGATGACTATGGTCTCGATCATGTTTCCCATGTCGTTAGCTAGTTGTTTTAGATGGATAGCTTCCTTCGCCGCTTCTGTAAGTGCCATATACTCCGCTTCAGCGGTCGATAAAGCGACTGTGCGTTGTTTCCGTGATTCCCAACTTATGGGGGCACCCGCAAAAATAAAACAATAACCGGTATAGGACCTTCTGTCAACTACACATGCGTCGTAATCCGCATCAGCCATACCGACTAGTTCCATGCCCGTAGGTTGGTAAGTGAGTTGAACATCACACGTGCCTTTTAGATATCTGAGGATTCTCTTCGCGGCATTCCAGTGTTCTGTAGAGTAACATGAATTGAACTGGCTTAAATAACTAACAGCGTAAGATATGTCTGGTCTTGTCGCGATTGATAGATACATAAGAGATCCTATTAGGTTTTGATAAGGAATATTTTCATCAGGAGTCTTTTTTCCTTTCTCCAATTGTAATCCTATTTCCATTGGGGACTTAACCGCCTTACAATTTTCCATTTTAAATTTCAGTAGGATTTCGTTAATATATTTCTTTTGGTTCATTGTAAATTTGTTTTCACGTTGTTCGAATTCAATACCTAAGCAGTAAGTGAGTCTTCCAATGTCTCGCATGTCAAAAAGGTTCAGTAGAGTGTCTTTAATTTTTATTAGGACTTGATCACTGGATGTGGCAATAATCAGGTCGTCGACATAAACAGCTATCAGTACTTTATCCCCCCTGACGACCAGATGTACATACAGGGGTCAGCATTTGAGGCTTTAAAACCAATTTCTTTTAATTTTTCATCAAGTTTCTTATACCATTGACGTCCAGCTTGTTTTAAACCATATAATGCTTTTTGCATTTTACAAACCTTTTCATTTTTCCCTTTTCTGAGGTCAGTTAACATTTTCTTTGCCTTGAAAAATAAGCTATTATCTTCTTTACTACTTTCTTCCATCATTATCTCTTGGACATAACATTCTAAATAAGTTGGTTTAGCCATGTATATTTCCGCATCGATATCACCATTCAGGTATGCAGTTGTGACATCCAGTTGTACAACTTTCATGTTGTTCTCAACTGCTGTTGCAATTAGATGTCTTATTGTACTTAGTCTTGCCACCGGTGCGTAAGTTTCTGTAAAGTCTATGTCTTTCCTTTGGGTGTATCCACGAGCTACTAGTCTGGCTTTTTTCCGTTCCAATGTTCCATCGGCATTATATTTGTTTTTTAATATCATTCGATGACCGACTGTATTCTTTCCCGGTGGTTTCTCGGTAATGATCCACGTTTCATTTTTTATGTGAGATCTAATTTCATTTTTAATGGCATCGTGCCACTCTGGATTTTCAACTTCAGATTTTTCTATTTCTTTTAGTAAGCAAGCGTTTGTCATGTCATAGTCTTTTGTCCATATTGGTGGTTGTCTATCCCTTTGGGGTCTTACATTTTGATTTGAATCATTATTATGATTATTTCCATCAATGTTTTCTTCATAATTTTCATAATAAGTTTCCTTTTTGTTATCCTCACCCTTTTCATCATCTGAGTTTTCACCATAATTTTTATCATCTAAGTTTTCTTTTTTGTTTTCTTTATCAGAGTTTTTTCATCATCATTATTGAGTTTTCATTTTTCATTATCTGAGTTTGTTTGAGTTTTCTTCATATTCTTCATCGTTTTCATTATCTGATTTTCTGTTTGTTTTCATTAGGTTTCCATTGAGTTTTCTTCATCGTCATCTGTTTTCGAGTTTTCTTCATTTTTCGTTTTCTTCATCGTTTTCATTATCTGAGTTTTCTTCATCGTTTTCATTAGCTTCATTTTTCATTATCTGAGTTTTCTTCATATTATCTGAGTTTTCTTCATCGTGAGTTTTCTTCATCGTTGTTGGTGAGTTTTCGAGTTTTCATTGAGTTTTCATCATCTGAGTTTTCTTCATCGTTTGTTGGTTTTCATATCTGGGTCTGAATTTTGAGTTATCGAGTTTTGTTGGTTGAATATGAGTTGGGGAGTTTTCTTCATCGTTGAGTTTATATTGAGTTATTGGGAGAGTATTCTTCATGAAGAAATTCTTTTTGTTTATTTTGTATAGGATATCTGGGTATGATAACGTAATCATTTTCTTTGGTTGTATTTAATTCATAATTATTCGCGGTGTTTGAGTATTGATGGTTAACATTATCTAAAACTTTTACGTCACGGCTGGTTACTATTTTTCTTTGATTCGGACTCCATATACGATAAGCTTTAGATATCTCTGAGTATCCCATGAAAATTCCTGTTTCAGTTTTAGGGTGGAATTTACCTCTTTTGTTAGGCCCTTTATTTAAGATAAAAGTTTTTGAACCAAATTTGTGCAAGTGTCTAACTGATGGTTTTCTGCCAACCCACCTCTGAAATGGTGTATCACTATTGATACTCTTGGACGGAGATCTATTTATCAGATAATTTGCCGTATTTATGGCTTCTGCCCAAAACATTTGTGGTAATTTACCTTCAATCAGCAGACATCTAGCTTTTTCTATTAGCGATCTATTTTTTCTCTCAGCGAGTCCATTTTGCTGTGGTGTATAAGGTGCAGACAAACGACGAACATCCCGCATTTTCTTAAGTATTGATCAAACTCTTTATTGCAGTATTCGCCTTTTCCATTGTCGGATTGCAAATATTTTATCCTTTTACTTGTTATATTTTCCATTTCTTCTTTGTATTCTTTGAATTTATCGAGGACTTCGTTCTTGTTTTTTAGGAAATACACTTTTGAATATCTTGAATATTCATCAATGAATGTCACAAAATACTTAGATCCTGCAGGTGATCTTGTTTCAAATGGACCACACACGTCAGAATGTATTGTGTGCAAAATTTGAGTTACATTTGTTTTTTCTCTCTTTGGAAAAGGTTTTCTTGACATTTTCGCCTGAATACATGTCTCACATTCTTGTAGTTTTTGAGCTGGGTTAAAGTCCAGACCTATTAGCAACCCATTTTTATGTGCTAACTTCATATCTGCTTCATTCATGCCCGAGTCTTTGTGCCAGTCATTTATGTCATTTTCTAGAGTTTGGTATGATTTTTGATTACAAACTGAGTCTTTTTCTGTGACGTAATATAGCCCATTTTCTGATTTTTTTGCAGTTAAAATTGTGTTTCTGTATCTATCTGTACTACGGCTATGTTTTTTAAAAGTAACGAAGAATCCTTTTTCAGTAATTTTCCCTACGGACATAAGGTTTGTAGTGAGATTTGGAACATACAGTGTTTCTGTTAGTTTTACAGATCCGTTATTAGTCAATAATTTGACATCGCCTGATCCTTTTATTTCAGCTTTTCCATCTTTTGCGGCGAGTTGAACATTACGTTTTAATTTAGTGTCATTAAATTTAATAAATTGATTTTTGTCACGGCATAGGTGGGAAGTGCTTCCACTGTCTAAGCAAAACAGTTTCCCAGATAATTTGTCACATTTGTTTCTTGATGAGTGACATTCTTCTGTCTTAAATGTCGAATCTTTTTGTTTTCAAAGTTTACATGTTTTTTGTTTTTTATTCTGTCATTCAAATTTTGATTTTTAGTTTCAAAATTTTTATTTTGGTGGTAATGAATTTTAGTTTCGTTTTGACATTTATTGTGACAGCAACATTTTTTATTTTGACTCTTTTTATTTTTTCCAAAAAATGCTCCGTCAGTTGTTAATAAATTTTTTATTTCTTGCTTCGTATTCTCAATAATTTTTATTTTTAAGATTTCCGGAGTAGGTAGCTGATCTCTTGATTCTATTGCGATTCGAAAGTTTTCGAACGAATCAGGGAGAGAATAACATCATGATACTTAATAAATCTGAGTTAATACTTATATCCATCTCAGCTAATTTATCGACTGTATCAGTTAGATCATTTAGATGATTTCTGATGTCCGATTCTGACATTTTATGTAGGATAAGATGTTTAAGTAGCGTAGCTTTACGAGCTGGACCTTTGCTCTCGTAAATCTGTGATAGTTTGTCCCACACATCTTTAGATGTGATGCAATGTTTTATTTGTTTTAATTCACTCGGTGAAATAATCAAAATCAAATCCGACTTAGCATTTACATCTCCTTCTTCCCACTTATCGATCTCGTCTTGGTTTACAGTCGGTTTTGGTACTTTACCTGAAACATACTTCCACAGACCATTTCTCGTGAGGACAGCTTGTGCCTGAAGTTTCAAGTGTCGTAATTTCACGATTTAATGGATCAATTCGATAGTTATTGCTACCCATTATGTTGTGACATATACTTATAAAAATAAATTATTTCTCACCCACTTTTGATACTTTCAAATTCTTTAATTTTTCTGTGTCTTGCGTAGCCTGGGCCCATAACCTATTCGATATATACTACAAGTATAACGCAATTACTTTTAGTCTAAGAGTATACTTAACACAGTATAAAACATATTAAAGAATAAAATATAAACAGATCTAAATCTGACAATGTCAGACCTGTCACCAAGTGTCATATCTAACAGTAAGCAATAATATTATAGTTAACAAACAATATAAAAAAATAATAAGTATATTTAAATACATAACTAATACGTTTTTTATAGAGGTATAAAAGAATACAAGGAAAAAATCCACACGTTGCAACTGTTAAAGTAACCTTGTATAAAGGGTAAGAAAATTATAGTTTCATCTTTCATCAGCTTTAGTTATCGTCCACTATACAAAAGGGTATAAACTCTTACTTACATTTATGATTGTGTATAGAATTTAAAGAAAAATGTCAAATTTTTTTGTAAACAAATTGTTTATTTGAGTAAAATCTTAAGGTTGAAAAAAATATATTCATGATTATTTAAAATAAAATACCGTTTGCGTCACTTAGGATTGTCCGATTGAGCTGAAACTGGTCGCATTCGTTTTAGAATAACTTCGACCATATAAAGACTACTTCGATGTTCTTCCTCTTTACGGGTCTGCTTAGCTCGGCGTGGTTCAGTGGAAGCCATTTTTGCCCTGTCTCTCTGGGACAGTAGGCTTACCATGATGGAGCAAGAGGGTAGAGGTCTCTCTTTATACTATATCCCCACCCTCTAACACTACTGAACTCAACAGATATCGTACGAGTCTTTGACCTAGACGTATACATATATACAACATTATATATATATATGTATACCGATTGCGCCATTTGTGATGGTTCGATTGAGCTGAATTGGTCCTAATCGATTCAGCTAGCCGTCTACCTAATACTAGATACCTTGTTTTAAAGCCATTTTAAGTTTCAAAAATTTTTCATGACGTCATAACTTTGGTTGATGTTTTTATAAACAATAGGCCTCGTAACCTTCTCAACATCTCGCGATTTGAAAAGTTTCGTTTCAATTTGAGAACGCCTTCGAGAGTTATCGTTCGCCATACGAAAGGGTAGAAACTCTTACATACATATTTATATATATACATATATGTATATATATATATCCATATATATATATAAACTTTTTTCGGACATATATTTTTGTTATCAAGAAGCCAATAGGAACCGATTCCACTCACTCGCACCCTCAACTTCCGTCATCCGAACAACCTCATAAGCGTCATTTTCATTATGAAAATTCGCTAAAATGAATAAGTTATATAATCAAAGAGGAAAAACTTTGATATAATGTTCTGGAATACATTAAAACCCTCTTGTCATACTTGTCTGCCTCGTTATTATTAGTCTTTCGTTCTTTTAAGAATAATAAAAAGATATTTTAACAATAAATAAAATGTTTTTAAGACGTAAAAACTAACTTTTACAGTCCTGTCCCTCTACATTTTAAAACTGTCCCATTCCACTTCATTTCAAAACTGTTCAAACCCCTCTACATTTCGATGAAGTTCATTCCCACTTCATTTCAAAACTGTTCAAACCTCTCTACATTTCGATGAAGTTCAATCCCACTTCATTTCAAAACTGTTTAAACCCACTACATTTCGATGAAGTTCAACCCACTTCATTTCAAAACTGTTCAAACCCACTACATTTCTATGCAGTTCAATCCCACTACATTTCAAAACTGTTCAAACCCTACATTTCGATGAAGTTCAATCCCACTTCATTTTCAAACACTACATTTCGATGCAGTTCAATCCCACTACATTTCAAAACTGTTCAAACCCACTACATTTCGATGAAGTTCAATCCCACTACATTTCAAAACTGTTCAAACCCTCTACATTTCGATGAAGTTCAATCCCACTTCATTTCAAAACTGTTCAAACCCTCTACATTTCGATGAAGTTCAATCCCACTTCATTTCAAAACTGTTCAAACCCTCTACATTTCGATGAAGTTCAATCCCACTTCATTTCAAAACTGTTCAAGTTCAATCTCATTCATTTCAAAACTGTTCAAACCCTCTACATTTCGATGAAGTTCAATCTCGAATAATTTTGATACAGTCCAAGCCCACTGGGTTTCGATGCAGATCAATTCCAGAGCTTTAACATACAATACAGAACTGGATACAAGTATTGGAGTATTCAATTCAATATTCCAAGTTTAAACACAAAGAAAAGTTCACTCAAAGATAAAGTAAATAAAAAATATTAATTAATACTATATTTCCATTTTTCACTGCCTTTTATACAAAGAAAAATATTTACCCTGTAAAAGGTAGACCCTGTGTTAAGTTTAATTTTCTAGTCCGGTATAAAAGAAATACCCCCCCCCTGGTTCTCCCACCCTACTTCTTTTGTTAGTACAAACAGCTTACCCAAAGTAAATAAAGCAAAAAATAATATTTTGAGATTCTTACTGACAGGGTGGGAGTAAAGCTTGTGATGTTGGCTAACTTGTTCTTACTCAAGGTTAGAACAGTGACGTCAAGGAAAATGGAGCACTGCCGTCCTTTGAGCAATTTTGCTAGCCGGCAACCAGTTTTGGCTTCACCCCAAAAATTGGCTTTTTAGTAGGCAATCACTTTATTATCATTAAAATAAAAAGCCCGTTTTAGGGCCTTTCGGCCCATCAGGGTATTCACCCTGCGGGAACAACCTCAGGTGGGTTGCATCTACTACACTCTAAGAATTAATTAAAGTTGGCGAAATCTTTTTCATACAAATACTATTTATAAAATCTTAGTGTATAGCCCGGGCTGCGAACCCCGGACCTCCGGTGCCGAAATCGAACGCCTATACGATCACGGCCACGGAGGCAGTTTATTATTATTATTTTTTTCAAAAGTATTATGTTTGAAAAAAAATGTGAATCCGAGATGTCATCGGATTTATTAGTTTTTTTAGACCTCCTGTGTGGTTTTCACTAAGTTGTCTGTCAGTATGTGTGTGTGTTTTTTGTCTGTTATCATCATAGCTCCTAGTGTGTTTATGCCAGAGAGTTGGAACTTTATTCGAAAATCAGTCTATAAGGCGCGGTCGAATATCCACGGCCTTCTAGAACGTTGGATCACCAACAAACTTTTTTTATAACTTTTTTTTCAAAATTTTCAGTAATTAGCCGGATTTGTGATAAATGAAGCCTATTTCCGTAATCTGCACGCTCTTTAGGTTAATCTCAAAGAGTATTTACATTAACTCAACGATTTATTTTTAATCTAACTTGGTACATACATAACTACTGTTAGACGTCAATGTTAACAAATATATGACACGTCAAAATATAACACAAAATATTGACGTCTAACAGTAGTTATGTATGTACCAAGTTAGATTAAAAATAAATCGTTGAGAGAATGTAAATACTCTTTGAGATTAACCAAAAGAGCGTGCAGATTACGGAAATAGGCTTCATTTATCACAAATCCGGCTAATTAATGAAAATTTTGAAAAAAATGTTAAATAAAAAGTTTGTTCGTGATCCAACGTTCTAGAAGGCCGTGGATATTCGACCGCACCTTGTAGGTGTAGTTGTGCCATTCGGAAATTATTTTTTATGACTTCATTAATCCGAAAATAACAAAAAATCATAAAACGCAAATGATTCGATTGGGTTGAAATTTAGGACGCATATAACCATGTATAAGAGTAACATATGTACCAAGTTTCATTTCATTATTAGCATGAGTTCAATTTTTATCCAATCACTTGTATACGGTTTTAAAAAAAATGTATAAAATGGAAAAATAATGGAATTGAGTTAGAATTACCTTTACGTAATAAATAAGCATGCCAAGTATCGTTATAATATAAGTATATCCATTAGTTTTGTTGGATCTTAAAATGACAGCAGCATCAAGCGTTATCAGTTTATAAATCTACTCTGACGATGACTAATAAATAGTTGAAACCGATCAGTTTTCTTTTTATGTACTTTTTTTATGTATTGTGGTTTGACAATTAAATATTTTTTAAACTCAAGTGTGTTATTTCTTAACCATGTTTAACATATACCCTTAGAATAATACTATATATAGAAGGAGCACTACTGATAACACGAAAGCCGGTTCACTGGTGCAACTAAGTAATGCTGCCACCCTAACAATATACAATTTTCTAAAAAAAGTTGGCAATACTTCCGGTTGCTGAATTATTATGTTCTATTATTAATTAATGATTGATTATTCATAAAATACTAATATAAATATCGGTGCATTACAATATTTTATGCATTTTAAATTGTAGTTTAACGTATTTATTAAAAATATATATAAAAAAAAGTCCTCGTCAACTAAATGTAGATTCTTGTATTCCGCCACCTTTTTGCCATCTAAGACCAGTTTTATTAAATACTCAGCAGGTGTTTTAAGTTATTATATTTGTTCTTTACGATCTTTCTTCATTAATAGATATTTATGACAAATATTTAAAATAATTTTGTTGTCAGGTTGGCAGCATTACTAAGTGCACCAGTCAACCGGCTTTCGTGTTATCAGTGGAATTACATTGTGTTTACGGTCCTGTGCTCCTTCTATATATAGTATTATTCTAAGCATATACCACAAAATCTCTGTCAAAACAACTAATCATAGCATCAAGTCCTGTATGGGTGACCGCTGAGAATGAAACCGATGTCGGAGGTCGAGCGAAGCGAGTCCGAAGGAGGAATGATGAGCGTGGGATGTAGAAAAGTTCCGAGGTACCCCGTACCCGATTCTTTGTATTATGTTTAAACAATTTATATTTTTGATTAACAATTATATGATGTATGAGATATTAAATTTGGACATTTGCATGAGGAAAAATAGGAAATAAAAATACCCCTCTGAGATATGTCTGACTTTAGGAACAGCTTGTTTCCGATATGACCCTCAACCCATCTGCATTCGTGTTTTGCTATACTTTGCGCAGAAGTCGGTGTAATTCTTGAAAATGGTTCTTAACCTGACATCCCACAGGCTTTTCATTCCTTTTGCCTTAAAATATGAACTTGTTGTACAGAATTTCACTATCTAATAATTATTAGAGGCCCGTGTTGGTATCGAACCCACTATACTTTATAATTTGACAATGTCTAATTGTGCAATAGGGTAACCACTAGACTACGAGTGACTCGCTTATAGTTCTTGTAACCTTTCCATACAGTTTATGGAAACGATGAAGTCATAATGACGGACTGGTTTCTTGTCTGGTCAGACACGTCTTTAAGCCAAGATCGACTATCAGTCATCGAACTCTAGTTAAATGTTGTTCTGGTTCTTCTTGCTTGTCGAGTCTTCCTCGCACCATCTTCATCTGCGTGACATGTCTGCAACCTATTCCAGTGCTGACGTAATACTTATCTAGAATCAGTATTTAATGTCATCAGTGATTCGTAGCCTCAGCAACACGCTCTGTCATCAAACTCTCTGTTTTGTCTTGCTCCTTGTTCCATGTCGAGTAAAATCACTTTACCAACCCTATACTCATATCATTCCCTCCAGATTACCCTTCTTATTCTTGATGTTTAACATTTGTATAAAAACTAGAGTTAT
>JACMZG010000188.1:0-24521 GCA_018340805.1 Microvelia longipes | reverse complement strand
TTAAGGCTTGCCTAGCTCTGCCGTAGTGGACCTTACATTGCATTACAGTTTGGTCTGCTTGTTTAAACAAAAAATAAAAAATTGCAAAAATTTAGGTGAAATACTAATAATTCACTTTTTTGGTTACGTCAGGTACGTCAGGTTACGTCAGGGTTACGTCAGGTGTTACGTCAGAGTTACGTCAGAGTTACGTCAGGGTTACGTCACGGTTACGTCACGGTTACGTCAGAGTTAGGGTTTCCAGTGAAAAAATGAAAAATTTTACTTTTTCAATTTTCAGCTGTATAACTTGATTTCGAATATTGAAAATGTCAACAATCATTGAATTTGTACGCCACTCTTATTAGAGAACTTAAATAAATTTTAAATTTGAAAAAAGAAAAATGTTTCCTGGAGAAATCAACGATAAATGCGGCAACCTAAAAATCAAAAAATCAATTATTCTGATTGATATTTTCTGAAATCATTTGTCATAATCAAATTATATACGTTATGTTTTGTGCATTTATGTAAAAAAAGTTGCGAAAAATCAAAGGATTTTCGTAAAAATGAAAGTGAAAATTTGTGAAAAAATCGATTTTTATTGGAAAAAAAGTGGCAATTTTATTTTCGAGTGAAATTGATATCAAAGTTCATGAAATTCATTGAGGATTCTAATGGTGGTACATGTCACGCGTGGAGATAGTCTATGAATGGACCGATCGATAAATCAATATAATATAGGAAAAATGTTAAATTGATGATTTTATTGGAAATTTTGAGAAATAAATTGCTCAAAACGCTATCCCGATTTTGTTTCGACTCGGGAGCTGTGGTTTATCAAAAAAATTGTCTTTGTTTAAGTATCGCTTCTAGCTTTCTAGCTATGATCAAAAGTGTAAGAACTGTTCTTCTCAGTTTAATCTCTGAGAACATGGTCAAAGACCTATATTGAGATTAAATTTATTTTTTCAACATGGTAGACGCTTTAAGGCTTGCCTAGCTCTGCCGTAGTGGACCTTACATTGCATTACAGTTTGGTCTGCTTGTTTAAACAAAAAAAAAAATTGCCAAAAATTTAGGTGAAATACTAATAATTCACTTTGGGTTACGTCAAGGTTACGTCAGGGTTACGTCAGGTTACGTCAAGTTACGTCAGGGTTACGTCAGAGTTACGTCAGTTACGTCACGGTTACGTCACGGTTACGTCACGGTTACGTCAGAGTTAGGGTTTCCAGTGAAAAAATGAAAAATTTTACTTTTTCAATTTTCAGCTGTATAACTTGATTTCGAATATTGAAAATGTCAACAATCATTGAATTTGTACGCCACTCTTATTAGAGAACTTAAATAAATTTTAAATTTGAAAAAAAGAAAAATGTTTCCTGGAGAAATCAACGATAAATGCGGCAACCTAAAAATCAAAAATCAATTATTCTGATTGATATTTTCTGAAATCATTTGTCATAATCAAATTATATACGTTATGTTTTGTGCATTTATGTAAAAAAAGTTGCGAAAAAATCAAAGGATTTTCGTAAAAATGAAAGTGAAAATTTGTGAAAAAATCGATTTTTTATTGGAAAAAAAGTGGCAATTTATTTTCGAGTGAAATTGATATCAAAGTTCATGAAATTCATTGAGGATTCTAATGGTGGTACATGTCACGCGTGGAGATAGTCTATGAATGGACCGATCGATAAATCAATATAATATAGGAAAAATGTTAAATTGATGATTTTATTGGAAATTTTGAGAAATAAATTGCTCAAAACGCTATCCCGATTTTGTTTCGACTCGGGAGCTGTGGTTTATCAAAAAAATTGTCTTTGTTTAAGTATCGCTTCTAGCTTTCTAGCTATGATCAAAAGTGTAAGAACTGTTCTTCTCAGTTTAATCTCTGAGAACATGGTCAAAGACCTATATTGAGATTAAATTTATTTTTTCAACATGGTAGACGCTTTAAGGCTTGCCTAGCTCTGCCGTAGTGGACCTTACATTGCATTACAGTTTGGTCTGCTTGTTTAAACAAAAAATAAAAATTGCCAAAAATTTAGGTGAAATACTAATAATTCACTTTGGGTTACGTCACGTCAGGTTACGTCAGGTTACGTCACGTCAGGGTTACGTCAGGGTTACGTCAGAGTTACGTCAGTTACGTCACGGTTACGTCACGGTTACGTCACGGTTACGTCAGAGTTAGGTTTCCAGTGAAAAAATGAAAAATTTTACTTTTTCAATTTTCAGCTGTATAACTTGATTTCGAATATTGAAAATGTCAACAATCATTGAATTTGTACGCCACTCTTATTAGAGAACTTAAATAAATTTTAAATTTGAAAAAAAAAAAATGTTTCCTGGAGAAATCAACGATAAATGCGGCAACCTAAAAATCAAAAAATCAATTATTCTGATTGATATTTTCTGAAATCATTTGTCATAATCAAATTATATACGTTATGTTTTGTGCATTTATGTAAAAAAAGTTGCGAAAAAATCAAAGGATTTTCGTAAAAATGAAAGTGAAAATTTGTGAAAAAATCGATTTTTTATTGGAAAAAAAGTGGCAATTTATTTTCGAGTGAAATTGATATCAAAGTTCATGAAATTCATTGAGGATTCTAATGGTGGTACATGTCACGCGTGGAGATAGTCTATGAATGGACCGATCGATAAATCAATATAATATAGGAAAATGTTAAATTGATGATTTTATTGGAAATTTTGAGAAATAAATTGCTCAAAACGCTATCCCGATTTTGTTTCGACTCGGGAGCTGTGGTTTATAAAAAATTGTCTTTGTTTAAGTATCGCTTCTAGCTTTCTAGCTATGATCAAAAGTGTAAGAACTGTTCTTCTCAGTTTAATCTCTGAGAACATGGTCAAAGACCTATATTGAGATTAAATTTATTTTTTCAACATGGTAGACGCTTTAAGGCTTGCCTAGCTCTGCCGTAGTGGACCTTACATTGCATTACAGTTTGGTCTGCTTTTTAAACAAAAAATAAAAAATTGCCAAAAATTTAGGTGAAATACTAATAATTCACTTTGGGTTACGTCAAGGTTACGTCAGGTTACGTCAGGGTTACGTCAGGGTTACGTCAGGGTTACGTCAGAGTTACGTCAGGTTACGTCGTTACGTCACGGTTACGTCACGGTTACGTCAGAGTTAGGGTTTCCAGTGAAAAAATGAAAAATTTTACTTTTTCAATTTTCAGCTGTATAACTTGATTTCGAATATTGAAAATGTCAACAATCATTGAATTTGTACGCCACTCTTATTAGAGAACTTAAATAAATTTTAAATTTGAAAAAAAGAAAAATGTTTCCTGGAGAAATCAACGATAAATGCGGCAACCTAAAAATCAAAAAATCAATTATTCTGATTGATATTTTTCTGAAATCATTTGTCATAATCAAATTATATACGTTATGTTTTGTGCATTTATGTAAAAAAAGTTGCGAAAAAATCAAAGGATTTTCGTAAAAATGAAAGTGAAAATTTGTGAAAAAATCGATTTTTTATTGGAAAAAAAGTGGCAATTTATTTTCGAGTGAAATTGATATCAAAGTTCATGAAATTCATTGAGGATTCTAATGGTGGTACATGTCACGCGTGGAGATAGTCTATGAATGGACCGATCGATAAATCAATATAATATAGGAAAAATGTTAAATTGATGATTTTATTGGAAATTTTGAGAAATAAATTGCTCAAAACGCTATCCCGATTTTTTTCGACTCGGGAGCTGTGGTTATCAAAAAATTGTCTTTGTTTAAGTATCGCTTCTAGCTTTCTAGCTATGATCAAAAGTGTAAGAACTGTTCTTCTCAGTTTAATCTCTGAGAACATGGTCAAAGACCTATATTGAGATTAAATTTATTTTTTCAACATGGTAGACGCTTTAAGGCTTGCCTAGCTCTGCCGTAGTGGACCTTACATTGCATTACAGTTTGGTCTGCTTGTTTAAACAAAAAATAAAAAATTGCCAAAAATTTAGGTGAAATACTAATAATTCACTTTGGGTTACCAAGGTTACGTCAGGGTTACGTACGTCAGGGTTACGTCAGGGTTACGTCAGGGTTACGTCGTTGTTACGTCACGGTTACGTCACGGTTACGTCACGGTTACGTCAGAGTTAGGGTTTCCAGTGAAAAAATGAAAAATTTTACTTTTTCAATTTTCAGCTGTATAACTTGATTTCGAATATTGAAAATGTCAACAATCATTGAATTTGTACGCCACTCTTATTAGAGAACTTAAATAAATTTTAAATTTGAAAAAAAGAAAAATGTTTCCTGGAGAAATCAACGATAAATGCGGCAACCTAAAAATCAAAAAATCAATTATTCTGATTGATATTTTCTGAAATCATTTGTCATAATCAAATTATATACGTTATGTTTTGTGCATTTATGTAAAAAAAGTTGCGAAAAAATCAAAGGATTTTCGTAAAAATGAAAGTGAAAATTTGTGAAAAAATCGATTTTTTATTGGAAAAAAAGTGGCAATTTATTTTCGAGTGAAATTGATATCAAAGTTCATGAAATTCATTGAGGATTCTAATGGTGGTACATGTCACGCGTGGAGATAGTCTATGAATGGACCGATCGATAAATCAAATAATATAGGAAAAATGTTAAATTGATGATTTTATTGGAAATTTTGAGAAATAAATTGCTCAAAACGCTATCCCGATTTTGTTTCGACTCGGGAGCTGTGGTTTATCAAAAAAATTGTCTTTGTTTAAGTATCGCTTCTAGCTTTCTAGCTATGATCAAAAGTGTAAGAACTGTTCTTCTCAGTTTAATCTCTGAGAACATGGTCAAAGACCTATATTGAGATTAAATTTATTTTTTCAACATGGTAGACGCTTTAAGGCTTGCCTAGCTCTGCCGTAGTGGACCTTACATTGCATTACAGTTTGGTCTGCTTGTTTAAACAAAAAATAAAAAATTGCCAAAAATTTAGGTGAAATACTAATAATTCACTTTGGGTTACGTCAAGGTTACGTCAGGGTTACGTCAGGTTACGTCAGGGTTACGTCAGGGTTACGTCAGTTACGTCAGAGTTACGTCAACGTCAGTTACGTCACGGTTACGTCACGGTTACGTCAGAGTTAGGGTTTCCAGTGAAAAAATGAAAAATTTTACTTTTTCAATTTTCAGCTGTATAACTTGATTTCGAATATTGAAAATGTCAACAATCATTGAATTTGTACGCCACTCTTATTAGAGAACTTAAATAAATTTTAAATTTGAAAAAAAGAAAAATGTTTCCTGGAGAAATCAACGATAAATGCGGCAACCTAAAAATCAAAAAATCAATTATTCTGATTGATATTTTCTGAAATCATTTGTCATAATCAAATTATATACGTTATGTTTTGTGCATTTATGTAAAAAAAGTTGCGAAAAAATCAAAGGATTTTCGTAAAAATGAAAGTGAAAATTTGTGAAAAAATCGATTTTTTATTGGAAAAAAAGTGGCAATTTATTTTCGAGTGAAATTGATATCAAAGTTCATGAAATTCATTGAGGATTCTAATGGTGGTACATGTCACGCGTGGAGATAGTCTATGAATGGACCGATCGATAAATCAATATAATATAGGAAAAATGTTAAATTGATGATTTTATTGGAAATTTTGAGAAATAAATTGCTCAAAACGCTATCCCGATTTTGTTTCGACTCGGGAGCTGTGGTTTATCAAAAAAATTGTCTTTGTTTAAGTATCGCTTCTAGCTTTCTAGCTATGATCAAAAGTGTAAGAACTGTTCTTCTCAGTTTAATCTCTGAGAACATGGTCAAAGACCTATATTGAGATTAAATTTATTTTTTCAACATGGTAGACGCTTTAAGGCTTGCCTAGCTCTGCCGTAGTGGACCTTACATTGCATTACAGTTTGGTCTGCTTGTTTAAACAAAAAATAAAAAATTGCCAAAAATTTAGGTGAAATACTAATAATTCACTTTGGGTTACGTCAAGGTTACGTCAGGGTTACGTCAGGGTTACGTCAGGGTTACGTCAGGGTTACGTCAGAGTTACGTCACGGTTACGTCACGGTTACGTCACGGTTACGTCAGAGTTAGGGTTTCCAGTGAAAAAATGAAAAATTTTACTTTTTCAATTTTCAGCTGTATAACTTGATTTCGAATATTGAAAATGTCAACAATCATTGAATTTGTACGCCACTCTTATTAGAGAACTTAAATAAATTTTAAATTTGAAAAAAAGAAAAATGTTTCCTGGAGAAATCAACGATAAATGCGGCAACCTAAAAATCAAAAAATCAATTATTCTGATTGATATTTTTCTGAAATCATTTGTCATAATCAAATTATATACGTTATGTTTTGTGCATTTATGTAAAAAAAGTTGCGAAAAAATCAAAGGATTTTCGTAAAAATGAAAGTGAAAATTTGTGAAAAAATCGATTTTTTATTGGAAAAAAAGTGGCAATTTATTTTCGAGTGAAATTGATATCAAAGTTCATGAAATTCATTGAGGATTCTAATGGTGGTACATGTCACGCGTGGAGATAGTCTATGAATGGACCGATCGATAAATCAATATAATATAGGAAAATGTTAAATTGATGATTTTATTGGAAATTTTGAGAAATAAATTGCTCAAAACGCTATCCCGATTTTGTTTCGACTCGGGAGCTGTGGTTTATCAAAAAAATTGTCTTTGTTTAAGTATCGCTTCTAGCTTTCTAGCTATGATCAAAAGTGTAAGAACTGTTCTTCTCAGTTTAATCTCTGAGAACATGGTCAAAGACCTATATTGAGATTAAATTTATTTTTTCAACATGGTAGACGCTTTAAGGCTTGCCTAGCTCTGCCGTAGTGGACCTTACATTGCATTACAGTTTGGTCTGCTTGTTTAAACAAAAAATAAAAAATTGCCAAAAATTTAGGTGAAATACTAATAATTCACTTTGGGTTACGTCAAGGTTACGTCAGGGTTACGTCAGGGTTACGTCAGGGTTACGTCAGGGTTACGTCAGAGTTACGTCAGTTACGTGTTACGTCACGGTTACGTCACGGTTACGTCAGAGTTAGGGTTTCCAGTGAAAAAATGAAAAATTTTACTTTTTCAATTTTCAGCTGTATAACTTGATTTCGAATATTGAAAATGTCAACAATCATTGAATTTGTACGCCACTCTTATTAGAGAACTTAAATAAATTTTAAATTTGAAAAAAAGAAAAATGTTTCCTGGAGAAATCAACGATAAATGCGGCAACCTAAAAATCAAAAAATCAATTATTCTGATTGATATTTTCTGAAATCATTTGTCATAATCAAATTATATACGTTATGTTTTGTGCATTTATGTAAAAAAAGTTGCGAAAAAATCAAAGGATTTTCGTAAAAATGAAAGTGAAAATTTGTGAAAAAATCGATTTTTTATTGGAAAAAAAGTGGCAATTTATTTTCGAGTGAAATTGATATCAAAGTTCATGAAATTCATTGAGGATTCTAATGGTGGTACATGTCACGCGTGGAGATAGTCTATGAATGGACCGATCGATAAATCAATATAATATAGGAAAAATGTTAAATTGATGATTTTATTGGAAATTTTGAGAAATAAATTGCTCAAAACGCTATCCCGATTTTGTTTCGACTCGGGAGCTGTGGTTTATCAAAAAAATTGTCTTTGTTTAAGTATCGCTTCTAGCTTTCTAGCTATGATCAAAAGTGTAAGAACTGTTCTTCTCAGTTTAATCTCTGAGAACATGGTCAAAGACCTATATTGAGATTAAATTTATTTTTTCAACATGGTAGACGCTTTAAGGCTTGCCTAGCTCTGCCGTAGTGGACCTTACATTGCATTACAGTTTGGTCTGCTTGTTTAAACAAAAAATAAAAAATTGCCAAAAATTTAGGTGAAATACTAATAATTCACTTTGGGTTACGTCAAGGTTACGTCAGGTTACGTCAGGGTTACGTCAGGGTTACGTCAGGGTTACGTCAGAGTTACGTCAGTTACGTCACGGTTACGTCACGGTTACGTCACGGTTACGTCAGAGTTAGGGTTTCCAGTGAAAAAAAAAAATTTTACTTTTTCAATTTTCAGCTGTATAACTTGATTTCGAATATTGAAAATGTCAACAATCATTGAATTTGTACGCCACTCTTATTAGAGAACTTAAATAAATTTTAAATTTGAAAAAAAAAAAATGTTTCCTGGAGAAATCAACGATAAATGCGGCAACCTAAAAATCAAAAAATCAATTATTCTGATTGATATTTTCTGAAATCATTTGTCATAATCAAATTATATACGTTATGTTTTGTGCATTTATGTAAAAAAAGTTGCGAAAAAATCAAAGGATTTTCGTAAAAATGAAAGTGAAAATTTGTGAAAAAATCGATTTTTTATTGGAAAAAAAGTGGCAATTTATTTTCGAGTGAAATTGATATCAAAGTTCATGAAATTCATTGAGGATTCTAATGGTGGTACATGTCACGCGTGGAGATAGTCTATGAATGGACCGATCGATAAATCAATATAATATAGGAAAAATGTTAAATTGATGATTTTATTGGAAATTTTGAGAAATAAATTGCTCAAAACGCTATCCCGATTTTGTTTCGACTCGGGAGCTGTGGTTTATCAAAAAAATTGTCTTTGTTTAAGTATCGCTTCTAGCTTTCTAGCTATGATCAAAAGTGTAAGAACTGTTCTTCTCAGTTTAATCTCTGAGAACATGGTCAAAGACCTATATTGAGATTAAATTTATTTTTTCAACATGGTAGACGCTTTAAGGCTTGCCTAGCTCTGCCGTAGTGGACCTTACATTGCATTACAGTTTGGTCTGCTTGTTTAAACAAAAAATAAAAAATTGCCAAAAATTTAGGTGAAATACTAATAATTCACTTTGGGTTACGTCACGTCAGGTTACGTCAGGGTTACGTCAGGGTTACGTCAGGTTACGTCAGAGTTACGTCAGTTACGTCACGGTTACGTCACGGTTACGTCACGGTTACGTCAGAGTTAGGGTTTCCAGTGAAAAAATGAAAAATTTTACTTTTTCAATTTTCAGCTGTATAACTTGATTTCGAATATTGAAAATGTCAACAATCATTGAATTTGTACGCCACTCTTATTAGAGAACTTAAATAAATTTTAAATTTGAAAAAAAGAAAAATGTTTCCTGGAGAAATCAACGATAAATGCGGCAACCTAAAAATCAAAAAATCAATTATTCTGATTGATATTTTCTGAAATCATTTGTCATAATCAAATTATATACGTTATGTTTTGTGCATTTATGTAAAAAAAGTTGCGAAAAAATCAAAGGATTTTCGTAAAAATGAAAGTGAAAATTTGTGAAAAAATCGATTTTTTATTGGAAAAAAAGTGGCAATTTATTTTCGAGTGAAATTGATATCAAAGTTCATGAAATTCATTGAGGATTCTAATGGTGGTACATGTCACGCGTGGAGATAGTCTATGAATGACCGATCGATAAATCAATATAATATAGGAAAAATGTTAAATTGATGATTTTATTGGAAATTTTGAGAAATAAATTGCTCAAAACGCTATCCCGATTTTGTTTCGACTCGGGAGCTGTGGTTTATCAAAAAAATTGTCTTTGTTTAAGTATCGCTTCTAGCTTTCTAGCTATGATCAAAAGTGTAAGAACTGTTCTTCTCAGTTTAATCTCTGAGAACATGGTCAAAGACCTATATTGAGATTAAATTTATTTTTTCAACATGGTAGACGCTTTAAGGCTTGCCTAGCTCTGCCGTAGTGGACCTTACATTGCATTACAGTTTGGTCTGCTTGTTTAAACAAAAAAAAAAAATTGCCAAAAATTTAGGTGAAATACTAATAATTCACTTTGGGTTACGTCAAGGTTACGTTACGTCAGGGTTACGTCAGGGTTACGTCAGAGTTACGTCAGAGTTACGTCACGGTTACGTCACGGTTACGTCACGGTTACGTCAGAGTTAGGGTTTCCAGTGAAAAAATGAAAAATTTTACTTTTTCAATTTTCAGCTGTATAACTTGATTTCGAATATTGAAAATGTCAACAATCATTGAATTTGTACGCCACTCTTATTAGAGAACTTAAATAAATTTTAAATTTGAAAAAAAGAAAAATGTTTCCTGGAGAAATCAACGATAAATGCGGCAACCTAAAAATCAAAAAATCAATTATTCTGATTGATATTTTCTGAAATCATTTGTCATAATCAAATTATATACGTTATGTTTTGTGCATTTATGTAAAAAAAGTTGCGAAAAAATCAAAGGATTTTCGTAAAAATGAAAGTGAAAATTTGTGAAAAAATCGATTTTTTATTGGAAAAAAAGTGGCAATTTATTTTCGAGTGAAATTGATATCAAAGTTCATGAAATTCATTGAGGATTCTAATGGTGGTACATGTCACGCGTGGAGATAGTCTATGAATGGACCGATCGATAAATCAATATAATATAGGAAAAATGTTAAATTGATGATTTTATTGGAAATTTTGAGAAATAAATTGCTCAAAACGCTATCCCGATTTTGTTTCGACTCGGGAGCTGTGGTTTATCAAAAAAATTGTCTTTGTTTAAGTATCGCTTCTAGCTTTCTAGCTATGATCAAAAGTGTAAGAACTGTTCTTCTCAGTTTAATCTCTGAGAACATGGTCAAAGACCTATATTGAGATTAAATTTATTTTTTCAACATGGTAGACGCTTTAAGGCTTGCCTAGCTCTGCCGTAGTGGACCTTACATTGCATTACAGTTTGGTCTGCTTGTTTAAACAAAAAATAAAAAATTGCCAAAAATTTAGGTGAAATACTAATAATTCACTTTGGGTTACACTTACGTCAAGGTTACGTCAGGGTTAGGTTACGTCAGAGTTACGTCAGGGTTACGTCGGTTACGTCACGGTTACGTCACGGTTACGTCAGAGTTAGGGTTTCCAGTGAAAAATGAAAAATTTTACTTTTTCAATTTTCAGCTGTATAACTTGATTTCGAATATTGAAAATGTCAACAATCATTGAATTTGTACGCCACTCTTATTAGAGAACTTAAATAAATTTTAAATTTGAAAAAAAGAAAAATGTTTCCTGGAGAAATCAACGATAAATGCGGCAACCTAAAAATCAAAAAATCAATTATTCTGATTGATATTTTCTGAAATCATTTGTCATAATCAAATTATATACGTTATGTTTTGTGCATTTATGTAAAAAAAGTTGCGAAAAAATCAAAGGATTTTCGTAAAAATGAAAGTGAAAATTTGTGAAAAAATCGATTTTTTATTGGAAAAAAAGTGGCAATTTATTTTCGAGTGAAATTGATATCAAAGTTCATGAAATTCATTGAGGATTCTAATGGTGGTACATGTCACGCGTGGAGATAGTCTATGAATGGACCGATCGATAAATCAATATAATATAGGAAAAATGTTAAATTGATGATTTTATTGGAAATTTTGAGAAATAAATTGCTCAAAACGCTATCCCGATTTTGTTTCGACTCGGGAGCTGTGGTTTATCAAAAAAATTGTCTTTGTTTAAGTATCGCTTCTAGCTTTCTAGCTATGATCAAAAGTGTAAGAACTGTTCTTCTCAGTTTAATCTCTGAGAACATGGTCAAAGACCTATATTGAGATTAAATTTATTTTTTCAACATGGTAGACGCTTTAAGGCTTGCCTAGCTCTGCCGTAGTGGACCTTACATTGCATTACAGTTTGGTCTGCTTGTTTAAACAAAAAATAAAAAATTGCCAAAAATTTAGGTGAAATACTAATAATTCACTTTGGGTTACGTCAAGGTTACGTCAGGTTACGTCAGGGTTACGTCAGGGTTACGTCAGGGTTACGTCAGTTACGTCACGGTTACGTCACGGTTACGTCAGAGTTAGGGTTTCCAGTGAAAAAATGAAAAATTTTACTTTTTCAATTTTCAGCTGTATAACTTGATTTCGAATATTGAAAATGTCAACAATCATTGAATTTGTACGCCACTCTTATTAGAGAACTTAAATAAATTTTAAATTTGAAAAAAAGAAAAATGTTTCCTGGAGAAATCAACGATAAATGCGGCAACCTAAAAATCAAAAAATCAATTATTCTGATTGATATTTTCTGAAATCATTTGTCATAATCAAATTATATACGTTATGTTTTGTGCATTTATGTAAAAAAAGTTGCGAAAAATCAAAGGATTTTCGTAAAAATGAAAGTGAAAATTTGTGAAAAAATCGATTTTTTATTGGAAAAAAAGTGGCAATTTATTTTCGAGTGAAATTGATATCAAAGTTCATGAAATTCATTGAGGATTCTAATGGTGGTACATGTCACGCGTGGAGATAGTCTATGAATGGACCGATCGATAAATCAAATAATATAGGAAAAATGTTAAATTGATGATTTTATTGGAAATTTTGAGAAATAAATTGCTCAAAACGCTATCCCGATTTTGTTTCGACTCGGGAGCTGTGGTTTATCAAAAAAATTGTCTTTGTTTAAGTATCGCTTCTAGCTTTCTAGCTATGATCAAAAGTGTAAGAACTGTTCTTCTCAGTTTAATCTCTGAGAACATGGTCAAAGACCTATATTGAGATTAAATTTATTTTTTCAACATGGTAGACGCTTTAAGGCTTGCCTAGCTCTGCCGTAGTGGACCTTACATTGCATTACAGTTTGGTCTGCTTGTTTAAACAAAAAATAAAAAATTGCCAAAAATTTAGGTGAAATACTAATAATTCACTTACGTCAAGGTTACGTGGGTTACGGGTTACGTCAGGGTTACGTCAGGGTTACGTCAGGGTTACGTCAGAGTTACGTCGTTACGTCACGGTACGTCACGGTTACGTCACGGTTACGTCAGAGTTAGGGTTTCCAGTGAAAAAATGAAAAATTTTACTTTTTCAATTTTCAGCTGTATAACTTGATTTCGAATATTGAAAATGTCAACAATCATTGAATTTGTACGCCACTCTTATTAGAGACTTAAATAAATTTTAAATTTGAAAAAAAGAAAAATGTTTCCTGGAGAAATCAACGATAAATGCGGCAACCTAAAAATCAAAAAATCAATTATTCTGATTGATATTTTCTGAAATCATTTGTCATAATCAAATTATATACGTTATGTTTTGTGCATTTATGTAAAAAAAGTTGCGAAAAAATCAAAGGATTTTCGTAAAAATGAAAGTGAAAATTTGTGAAAAAATCGATTTTTTATTGGAAAAAAAGTGGCAATTTATTTTCGAGTGAAATTGATATCAAAGTTCATGAAATTCATTGAGGATTCTAATGGTGGTACATGTCACGCGTGGAGATAGTCTATGAATGGACCGATCGATAAATCAATATAATATAGGAAAAATGTTAAATTGATGATTTTATTGGAAATTTTGAGAAATAAATTGCTCAAAACGCTATCCCGATTTTGTTTCGACTCGGGAGCTGTGGTTTATCAAAAAAATTGTCTTTTTGTTTAAGTATCGCTTCTAGCTTTCTAGCTATGATCAAAAGTGTAAGAACTGTTCTTCTCAGTTTAATCTCTGAGAACATGGTCAAAGACCTATATTGAGATTAAATTTATTTTTTCAACATGGTAGACGCTTTAAGGCTTGCCTAGCTCTGCCGTAGTGGACCTTACATTGCATTACAGTTTGGTCTGCTTGTTTAAACAAAAAAAAAAAATTGCCAAAAATTTAGGTGAAATACTAATAATTCACTTTGGGTTACGTCAAGGTTACGTCAGGGTTACGTCAGGGTTACGTCAGAGTTACGTCAGAGTTACGTCACGGTTACGTCACGGTTACGTCACGGTTACGTCAGAGTTAGGGTTTCCAGTGAAAAAATGAAAAATTTTACTTTTTCAATTTTCAGCTGTATAACTTGATTTCGAATATTGAAAATGTCAACAATCATTGAATTTGTACGCCACTCTTATTAGAGAACTTAAATAAATTTTAAATTTGAAAAAAAGAAAAATGTTTCCTGGAGAAATCAACGATAAATGCGGCAACCTAAAAATCAAAAAATCAATTATTCTGATTGATATTTTCTGAAATCATTTGTCATAATCAAATTATACGTTATGTTTTGTGCATTTATGTAAAAAAAGTTGCGAAAAATCAAAGGATTTTCGTAAAAATGAAAGTGAAAATTTGTGAAAAAATCGATTTTTTATTGGAAAAAAAGTGGCAATTTATTTTCGAGTGAAATTGATATCAAAGTTCATGAAATTCATTGAGGATTCTAATGGTGGTACATGTCACGCGTGGAGATAGTCTATGAATGGACCGATCGATAAATCAATATAATATAGGAAAAATGTTAAATTGATGATTTTATTGGAAATTTTGAGAAAAAATTGCTCAAAACGCTATCCCGATTTTGTTTCGACTCGGGAGCTGTGGTTTATCAAAAAAATTGTCTTTTTAAGTATCGCTTCTAGCTTTCTAGCTATGATCAAAAGTGTAAGAACTGTTCTTTCTCAGTTTAATCTCTGAGAACATGGTCAAAGACCTATATTGAGATTAAATTTATTTTTTCAACATGGTAGACGCTTTAAGGCTTGCCTAGCTCTGCCGTAGTGGACCTTACATTGCATTACAGTTTGGTCTGCTTGTTTAAAAAAAATAAAAAATTGCCAAAAATTTAGGTGAAATACTAATAATTCACTTTGGGTTACGTCAAGGTTACGTCAGGGTTACGTCAGGGTTACGTCAGAGTTACGTCAGAGTTACGTCACGGTACGTCACGGTTACGTCACGGTTACGTCAGAGTTAGGTTTCCAGTGAAAAAATGAAAAATTTTACTTTTTCAATTTTCAGCTGTATAACTTGATTTCGAATATTGAAAATGTCAACAATCATTGAATTTGTACGCCACTCTTATTAGAGAACTTAAATAAATTTTAAATTTGAAAAAAAAGAAAAATGTTTCCTGGAGAAATCAACGATAAATGCGGCAACCTAAAAATCAAAAAATCAATTATTCTGATTGATATTTTCTGAAATCATTTGTCATAATCAAATTATATACGTTATGTTTTGTGCATTTATGTAAAAAAAGTTGCGAAAAAATCAAAGGATTTTCGTAAAAATGAAAGTGAAAATTTGTGAAAAAATCGATTTTTTATTGGAAAAAAAGTGGCAATTTATTTTCGAGTGAAATTGATATCAAAGTTCATGAAATTCATTGAGGATTCTAATGGTGGTACATGTCACGCGTGGAGATAGTCTATGAATGGACCGATCGATCAATATAATATAGGAAAAATGTTAAATTGATGATTTTATTGGAAATTTTGAGAAATAAATTGCTCAAAACGCTATCCCGATTTTGTTTCGACTCGGGAGCTGTGGTTTATCAAAAAAATTGTCTTTGTTTAAGTATCGCTTCTAGCTTTCTAGCTATGATCAAAAGTGTAAGAACTGTTCTTCTCAGTTTAATCTCTGAGAACATGGTCAAAGACCTATATTGAGATTAAATTTATTTTTTCAACATGGTAGACGCTTTAAGGCTTGCCTAGCTCTGCCGTAGTGGACCTTACATTGCATTACAGTTTGGTCTGCTTGTTTAAACAAAAAATAAAAAATTGCCAAAAATTTAGGTGAAATACTAATAATTCACTTTGGGTTACGTCAAGGTTACGTCAGGGTTTCAGGGTTACGTCAGAGTTACGTCAGAGTTACGTCACGGTTACGTCACGGTTACGTCACGGTTACGTCAGAGTTAGGGTTTCCAGTGAAAAAATGAAAAATTTTACTTTTTCAATTTTCAGCTGTATAACTTGATTTCGAATATTGAAAATGTCAACAATCATTGAATTTGTACGCCACTCTTATTAGAGAACTTAAATAAATTTTAAATTTGAAAAAAAAGAAAATGTTTCCTGGAGAAATCAACGATAAATGCGGCAACCTAAAAATCAAAAAATCAATTATTCTGATTGATATTTTCTGAAATCATTTGTCATAATCAAATTATATACGTTATGTTTGTGCATTTATGTAAAAAAAGTTGCGAAAAAATCAAAGGATTTTCGTAAAAATGAAAGTGAAAATTTGTGAAAAAATCGATTTTTTATTGGAAAAAAAGTGGCAATTTATTTTCGAGTGAAATTGATATCAAAGTTCATGAAATTCATTGAGATTCTAATGGTGGTACATGTCACGCGTGGAGATAGTCTATGAATGGACCGATCGATAAATCAATATAATATAGGAAAAATGTTAAATTGATGATTTTATTGGAAATTTTGAGAAATAAATTGCTCAAAACGCTATCCCGATTTTGTTTCGACTCGGGAGCTGTGGTTTATCAAAAAAATTGTCTTTGTTTAAGTATCGCTTCTAGCTTTCTAGCTATGATCAAAAGTGTAAGAACTGTTCTTCTCAGTTTAATCTCTGAGAACATGGTCAAAGACCTATATTGAGATTAAATTTATTTTTTCAACATGGTAGACGCTTTAAGGCTTGCCTAGCTCTGCCGTAGTGGACCTTACATTGCATTACAGTTTTGGTCTGCTTGTTTAAACAAAAAATAAAAAATTGCCAAAAATTTAGGTGAAATACTAATAATTCACTTTGGGTTACGTCAAGGTTACGTCAGGGTTACGTCAGGGTTACGTCAGAGTTTACGTCAGAGTTACGTCACGGTTACGTCACGGTTACGTCACGTTTACGTCAGAGTTAGGGTTTCCAGTGAAAAAATGAAAAATTTTACTTTTTCAATTTTCAGCTGTATAACTTGATTTCGAATATTGAAAATGTCAACAATCATTGAATTTGTACGCACTCTTATTAGAGAACTTAAATAAATTTTAAATTTGAAAAAAAGAAAAATGTTTCCTGGAGAAATCAACGATAAATGCGGCAACCTAAAAATCAAAAAATCAATTATTCTGATTGATATTTTCTGAAATCATTTGTCATAATCAAATTATATACGTTATGTTTTGTGCATTTATGTAAAAAAAGTTGCGAAAAAATCAAAGGATTTTCGTAAAAATGAAAGTGAAATTTGTGAAAAAATCGATTTTTTATTGGAAAAAAAGTGGCAATTTATTTTCGAGTGAAATTGATATCAAAGTTCATGAAATTCATTGAGGATTCTAATGGTGGTACATGTCACGCGTGGAGATAGTCTATGAATGGACCGATCGATAAATCAATATAATATAGGAAAATGTTAAATTGATGATTTTATTGGAAATTTTGAGAAATAAATTGCTCAAAACGCTATCCCGATTTTGTTTCGACTCGGGAGCTGTGGTTTATCAAAAAAATTGTCTTTGTTTAAGTATCGCTTCTAGCTTTCTAGCTATGATCAAAAGTGTAAGAACTGTTCTTCTCAGTTTAATCTCTGAGAACATGGTCAAAGACCTATATTGAGATTAAATTTATTTTTTCAACATGGTAGACGCTTTAAGGCTTGCCTAGCTCTGCCGTAGTGGACCTTACATTGCATTACAGTTTGGTCTGCTTGTTTAAACAAAAAATAAAAATTGCCAAAAATTTAGGTGAAATACTAATAATTCACTTTGGGTTACGTCAAGGTTACGTCAGGGTTACGTCAGGTTACGTCAGAGTTACGTCAGAGTTACGTCACGGTTACGTCACGGTACGTCACGGTTACGTCAGAGTTAGGGTTTCCAGTGAAAATGAAAAATTTTACTTTTTCAATTTTCAGCTGTATAACTTGATTTCGAATATTGAAAATGTCAACAATCATTGAATTTGTACGCCACTCTTATTAGAGAACTTAAATAAATTTTAAATTTGAAAAAAAGAAAAATGTTTCCTGGAGAAATCAACGATAAATGCGGCAACCTAAAAATCAAAAATCAATTATTCTGATTGATATTTTCTGAAATCATTTGTCATAATCAAATTATATACGTTATGTTTTGTGCATTATGTAAAAAAGTTGCGAAAAAATCAAAGGATTTTCGTAAAAATGAAAGTGAAAATTTGTGAAAAAATCGATTTTTTATTGGAAAAAAGTGGCAATTTATTTTCGAGTGAAATTGATATCAAAGTTCATGAAATTCATTGAGGATTCTAATGGTGGTACATGTCACGCGTGGAGATAGTCTATGAATGGACCGATCGATAAATCAATATATATAGGAAAATGTTAAATTGATGATTTTATTGGAAATTTTGAGAAATAATTGCTCAAAACGCTATCCCGATTTTGTTTCGACTCGGAGCTGTGGTTTATCAAAAAATTGTCTTTGTTTAAGTATCGCTTCTAGCTTTCTAGCTATGATCAAAAGTGTAAGAACTGTTCTTCTCAGTTTAATCTCTGAGAACATGGTCAAAGACCTATATTGAGATTAAATTTATTTTTTCAACATGGTAGACGCTTTAAGGCTTGCCTAGCTCTGCCGTAGTGGACCTTACATTGCATTACAGTTTGGTCTGCTTGTTTAAACAAAAATAAAAAATTGCCAAAAATTTAGGTGAAATACTAATAATTCACTTGGGTTACGTAAGGTTACGTCAGGGTTACGTCAGGGTTAGTCAGTTACGTCAGAGTTACGTCACGGTTACGTCACGGTTACGTCACGGTTACGTCAGAGTTAGGGTTTCCAGTGAAAAAATGAAAAATTTTACTTTTTCAATTTTCAGCTGTAACTTGATTTCGAATATTGAAAATGTCAACAATCATTGAATTGTACGCCACTCTTATTAGAACTTAAATAAATTTTAAATTTGAAAAAAGAAAAATGTTTCCTGGAGAAATCAACGATAAATGCGGCAACCTAAAAATCAAAAATCAATTATTCTGATTGATATTTTCTGAAATCATTTGTCATAATCAATTATATACGTTATGTTTTGTGCATTTATGTAAAAAAAGTTGCGAAAAAATCAAAGGATTTTCGTAAAAATGAAAGTGAAAATTTTGAAAAAATCGATTTTTTATTGGAAAAAAAGTGGCAATTTATTTTCGAGTGAAATTGATATCAAAGTTCATGAAATTCATTGAGGATTCTAATGGTGGTACATGTCACGCGTGGAGATAGTCTATGAATGGACCGATCGATAAATCAATAATTATAGGAAAAATGTTAAATTGATGATTTTATTGGAAATTTTGAGAAATAAATGAAAACGCTATCCGATTTTTGTTTCGACTCGGAGCTGTGGTTTATCAAAAAAATTGTCTTTAGTTAAGTATCGCTTCTAGCTTTCTAGCTATGATCAAAAGTGTAAGAACTGTTCTTCTCAGTTTAATCTCTGAGACATGGTCAAAGACCTATATTGAGATTAAATTTATTTTTTCAACATGGTAGACGTTTTAAGGCTTGCCTAGCTCTGCCGTAGTGGACCTTACATTGCATTACAGTTTGGTCTGCTTGTTTAAACAAAAAATAAAAATTGCCAAAAATTTAGGTGAAATACTAATAATTCACTTTGGGTTACGTCAAGGTTACGTCAGGGTTACGTCAGGGTTACGTCAGAGTTAGTCAGAGTTACGTCACGGTTACGTCACGGTTACGTCACGGTTACGTCAGAGTTAGGGTTTCCAGTGAAAAAATGAAAAATTTTACTTTTTCAATTTTCAGCTGTATAACTTGATTTCGAATATTGAAAATGTCAACAATCATTGAATTGTACGCCACTCTTATTAGAGAACTTAAATAAATTTTAAATTTGAAAAAAAGAAAAATGTTTCCTGGAGAAATCAACGATAAATGCGGCAACCTAAAAATCAAAAAATCAATTATTCTGATTGATTTTTCTGAAATCATTGTCATAATCAAATTATATACGTTATGTTTTGTGCATTTATGTAAAAAAAGTTGCGAAAAAATCAAAGGATTTTCGTAAAAATGAAAGTGAAAATTTGTGAAAAAATCGATTTTTTATTGGAAAAAAAGTGGCAATTTATTTTCGAGTGAAATGATCAAAGTTCATGAAATTCATTGAGGATTCTAATGGTGGTACATGTCACGCGTGGAGATAGTCTATGAATGGACCGATCGATAAATCAATAATATAGGAAAAATGTTAAATTGATGATTTATTGGAAATTTTGAGAAATAAATTGCTCAAAACGCTATCCCGATTTTGTTTCGACTCGGGAGCTGTGGTTTTAAAAAATTGTCTTTTTAAGTATCGCTTCTAGCTTTCTAGCTATGATCAAAAGTGTAAGAACTGTTCTTCTCAGTTTAATCTCTGAGAACATGGGTCAAAGACCTATATTGAGATTAAATTATTTTTTCAACATGGTAGACGCTTTAAGGCTTGCCTAGCTCTGCCGTAGTGGACCTTACATTGCATTACAGTTTGGTCTGCTTGTTTAAACAAAAAATAAAAATTGCCAAAAATTTAGGTGAAATACTAATAATTCACTTTGGGGTTACGTCAAGGTTACGTCAGGGTTACGTCAGGGTTACGTCAGAGTTACGTCAGAGTACGTCACGTTACGTCACGGTTACGTCACGGTTACGTCAGAGTTAGGGTTTCAGTGAAAAATGAAAAATTTTACTTTTTCAATTTTCAGCGTATAACTTGATTTCGAATATTGAAAATGTCAACAATCATTGAATTGTACGCCACTTATTAGAGAACTTAAATAAATTTTAAATTTGAAAAAAAGAAAAATGTTTCCTGGAGAAATCAACGATAAATGCGGCAACCTAAAAATCAAAAAATCATTATTCTGATTGATATTTTCTGAAATCATTGTCATAATCAAATTATATACGTTATGTTTTGTGCATTTATGTAAAAAAAGTTGCGAAAAAATCAAGGATTTTCGTAAAAATGAAAGTGAAAATTTGTGAAAAAATCGATTTTTTTATTGGAAAAAAGTGGCAATTTATTTTCGAGTGAAATTGATATCAAAGTTCATGAAATTCATTGAGGATTCTAATGGTGGTACATGTCAGCGTGGAGATAGTCTATGAATGGACCGATCGATAAATCAATATAAATATAGGAAAAATGTTAAATTGATGATTTTATTGGAAATTTTGAGAAAATAAATTGCTCAAAACGCTATCCGATTTTGTTTCGACTCGGAGCTGTGGTTTATCAAAAAAAATTGTCTTGTTTAAGTATCGCTTCTAGCTTTCTAGCTATGATCAAAGTGTAAGAACTGTTCTTCTCAGTTTAATCTCTGAGAACATGGTCAAAGACCTATATTGAGATTAAATTTATTTTTTCAACATGGTAGACGCTTTAAGGCTTGCCTAGCTCTGCGTAGTGGACCTTACATGCATTACAGTTTGGTCTGCTTGTTTAAACAAAAAATAAAAAATTGCAAAAATTTTAGGGTGAATACTAATATTCACTTTGGGTACGTCAAGGTTAGTCAGGGTTACGTCAGGGTTACGTCAGAGTTACGTCAGAAGTTACGTCACGGTTACGTCACGGTTACGTCACGGTTACGTCAGAGTTAGGGTTTCCAGTGAAAAAATGAAAAATTTTACTTTTTCAATTTTCAGCTGTATAACTTTGATTTCGAATATTGAAAATGTCAACAATCATTGAATTGTACGCCACTCTTATTAAGAGAATTAAATAAATTTTAAATTTGAAAAAAAAGAAAATGTTTCCTGGAGAAAATCAACGATAAATGCGCAACCTAAAAATCAAAAAATCAATTATTCTGATTGATATTTTCTGAATCATTTGTCATAATAAATATATAGTTATGTTTTGTGCATTTTATGTAAAAAAAGTTGCGAAAAATCAAAGGATTTTCGTAAAAATGAAAGTGAAATTTGTGAAAAATCGATTTTTTATTGGGAAAAAAGTGGCAATTATTTTCGAGTAAATTGATATCAAAGTTCATGAATTCATTGAGGATTCTAATGGTGGTACATGTCACGCGTGGAGATAGTCTATGAATGGACCGATCGATAAATCAATATATATAGGAAAAATGTTAAATTGATGATTTTATTGGAAATTTTGAGAAATAAATTGCTCAAAACGCTATCCCGATTTTGTTTCGATCGGGAGCTGTGGTTTATCAAAAAAATTGTCTTTGTTTAAGTATCGCTTCTAGCTTTCTAGCTATGATCAAAAGTGTAAGAACTGTTTTCTCAGTTTAATCTCTGAGAACATGGTCAAAGACCTATATTGAGATTAAATTTATTTTTTTCAACATGGTAGACGCTTTAAGGCTTGCCTAGCTCTGCGTAGTGGACCTTACATTGCATTACAGTTTGTCTGCTTGTTTAAACAAAAAATAAAAAAATTGCCAAAAATTTAGGTGAAATACTAATAATTCACTTTGGGTTACGTCAAGGTTACGTCAGGTACGTCACGGGGTTAGTCAGAGTTACGTCAGAGTTACGTCACGGTACGTTCACGGTTACGTACGGTTACGTCAGAGTTAGGGTTTCCAGTGAAAAAATGAAAAATTTTACTTTTTCAATTTTCACTGTAATAACTGATTTCGATATTGAAAATGTCAACAATCATTGAATTGGTACGCCACTCTTATTAGAGAACTTAAATAAATTTAAATTTGAAAAAAAGAAAATGTTTCTGGAGAAATCAACGATAATGCGGCAACCTAAAAATCAAAAAATCAATTATTCTGATTGATATTTTCTGAAATCATTTGTCATAATCAAATTATATATCGTTATGTTTTGTGATTTTGTAAAAAAAGTGCGAAAAAATCAAGGATTTTCGTAAAATGAAAGTGAAAATTTGTGAAAAATCGATTTTTTATTGGAAAAAAAGTGCAATTTATTTTCGAGTGAAATTGATATCAAGTTCATGAAATTCATTGAGGATTCTAATGGTGGTACATGTCACGCGTGGAGATAGTCTATGAATGGACCGATCGATAAATCATATAATATAGGAAAAATGTTAAAATTGATTGATTTTATTGGAAATTTTGAGAATAATTGCTCAAAACGCTATCCCGATTTTGTTTCGACTCGGGAGCTGTGGTTTATCAAAAAATTGTCTTTGTTTAAGTATCGCTTCTAGCTTTCTAGCTATGATCAAAGTGTAAGAACTGTTTTCTCAGTTTAATCTCTGAGAAATGGTCAAAGACCTATATTGAGATTAAATTTATTTTTTCAACATGGTAGACGCTTTTAAGGCTTGCCTAGCTCTGCCGTAGTGGACCTTACATTGCATTACAGTTTGGTCTGCTTGTTTAAACAAAATAAAAAATTGCCCAAAAATTTAGGTGAAATACTAATAATTACTTTGGGTTACGTCAAGTTACGTCAGGGTACTCAGGGTTACGTCAGAGTTACGTCAGAGTTACGTCACGGTTACGTCACGGTTACGTCACGGTTACGTCAGAGTTAGGGTTTCCAGTGAAATAAATGAAAATTTTACTTTTTCAATTTTCAGCTGTATAACTTGATTTCGAATATTGAAAATGTCAACAATCATTGAATTTGTACGCCCTCTTATTAGAGAACTTAAATAAATTTTAAATTTGAAAAAAAGAAAAATGTTTTCCTGAGAAATCACGATAAATGCGGCAACCTAAAAATCAAAAAAATCAATTATTCTGATTGATATTTTCTGAAATCATTTGTCATAATAATATATACGTTATGTTTTGTGCATTTATGTAAAAAAGTTTGCGAAAAAATCAAAGGATTTTCGTAAAATGAATAGTGAAAATTTGTGAAAAATCGATTTTTTATTGGAAAAAAAGTGGCAATTTATTTTCGAGTGGAAATTGATATCAAGTTCATGAAAATTCATTGAGGATTCTAATGGTGTACATGTCACGCGTGGAGATAGTCTATGAATGGACCGTCGATAAATCAATATAATATAGGAAAAATGTTTAAATTGATGATTTTATTGGAATTTTGAGAAATAAATTGCTCAACGCTATCCCGATTTTGTTTCGACTCGGGAGCTGTGGTTTATCAAAAAAATTGTCTTTGTAAAGTATCGCTTCTAGCTTTCTAGCTATGATCAAAAGTTAAGAACTGTTCTTCTCAGTTTATATCTCTGAGAACATGGTCAAAGACCTATATTGAGATTAAATTTATTTTTTCAACATGGTAGACGCTTTAAGGCTTGCCTAGCTCTGCGTAGTGGACCTTACATTGCATTACAGTTTGGTCTGCTTGTTTAAACAAAAAATAAAAAATTGCCAAAAATTTAGGTGAAATACTAATAATTCACTTTGGGTTAGTTCAAGGTTTACGTCAGGGTACGTCAGGGTTACGTCAGAGTTACGTCAGAGTTACGTCACGGTTACGTCACGGTTACGTCAGTTACGTCAGAGTTAGGGTTTCCAGTGAAACAATGAAAATTTTACTTTTTCAATTTCAGCTGTATAAACTTGATTTCGAATATTGAAAGATGTCAACATCATATGAATTGGTACGCCACTCTATTAGAGAACTTAATAAATTTAATATTTGAAAAACAGAAAAATGTTTCCTGGAGAAATAACGATAAAATGCGGCTAACTAAAAATAAAAATCAATTATTCTGATTGAATATTATTCTGAAATCATTTTCATAATCAAATTATATACGTATGTTTTGTGCATTTATGTAAACAAAGTTGCGAAAAAAATCAAAGGATTTTT
>JACMZG010001889.1:50000-151618 GCA_018340805.1 Microvelia longipes | reverse complement strand
TATATATATATATATATATTTAATTTTCCATTTGTGTGTAGTTTTTATTAAATAGGGTATAAGTGTAACTTACCGTTTTTAGAAAACAGTACATACATTAAGACATGTAGCGCCTAAAATTTGTGAGGTACGTAAATAGCAAAATGTTATTGTAAAGCGTTGGTAATTTCAACGGAACATTTGCCATTGGAAGACATAAGCCACTTCGTTGAAAACCCAATTGTCAAAATTTTGACAGAGAGAGGCATTTCAACAGAGTGGTCCAAGTTTACTTTTTGAAACCGTTCTATCGAAAACAACTTCTATTTCGATGAATAAAGATCCTTGACTTTGATGGACGGGCTTTTCGATGGAAAGGCCTGACCACTCGTCGAATTTTGACAGAACAGACCAAACCCGGGAGTACTTTTACTTCTTTTAACAATATGAGTGTAAGGTCTTAAATACATCATATTCGAGAGCGTACTTTTCCTAACAGTAAGGGCGCAAGATCTTAAATGCATCAAGATCAAGGACACAAGGGCTTGAATACATTAAGACTGAAACATCAAGATTGAGGGTGTACTTTTTACATAATGCGCTGCTATGCGCCCTGCAAGGGCTTAATACATTTAGTTTAAGAGTGTACCTTTCTTAACAGTAAAATCTTAAATATAATAATATCTTCTCAAAATATGAATGTAATGCACAAATTTACTCATTGTTTAATCTTGGATTTTCTTTTTTGCCTTTTCATCTTATTGGGGACCGATGGCGCTCTGGGCAATTGCTGAATAAGCCAGTCCAGGCCTGGAGCGTAGCGAGACTGAAGTAATACCACCTTAAGCTTTGGATTATCATGACTTTCTGAGGACGAGTGAAGCGAGTTTGAAAGTGTATAAAAGTACCAAGGTACTATGTACCCAATTTTTTGAAACTTGAAATGGCTTTAAAACGAGGTCTTAGTTTTTAAGGTATTGACAATTTCAGCTAAAATGAACCAATTTAAGTGGCACAAACGGCATATTTATTGGCCGTTTTATTAAACAGAATATAGCCAAAAAATGATACGAATACTCTTCGCATTGGCAACTCAATGTAAGAGCACATCCTTGATTATTAAATAAAACATCTTGTTATGTATAAGATCAGAAGCAGGTAACAAATACACTTAAACATGTACATTGAAAATAAACATTTTTATTTTTAAAAATGTTATACAACTTATATCAATAAAAAGAAACATGAACTAAAAGAAAACATCAAGTATATAAAATTTCATTAATATTTACAATTCCGTCAAATTAAAACAATCCTAAATATAATAAATAAAAGTTCTTAAAAAATCCTGTTCTAGCATTTGGCTTTATACATCTAGATGGGCTCCATCGCTACACTAGAATGTCGTACTTGCATATGTCTCAGATTATCAATTCAACCTTTTTAAATGAAGTTAATATTAACTTTGATACAAATAATAACAATATTTTACATAAGTTTAGTTTGTAAATTATAAAACAATTTTTAAAGAGATCCAGATTAATCAAAATGACACCCCAGCCGAATATTTGGGGGGTATAGATAAACAAATACAACTAAGAGGTAAATTAAACTCAATAAAGACAAACATTTCTTATACATGAATTATATAATATATATATATACCATGAATATATATATATATATATATATACATATATATAATATATATATATATATATATTATAATATATATATATATATATATATATTATAATATATTATATATATATATATATATATATATATTATTATATTATATATATATATATATGCCATCGGATTTTTTGATTTTGTTAGGGACATGTGAACACATTTTGGCCACACTCTGAAGATGACTACTGTTATTTACTGAAATTTGCTAAAAGGGTAAAGATAAGAAAGAGACACAACATTTACAGGTTAGTATATCTGTGTACAGCACTTTCTTGATAGTTGTGAAACCCATCTTGTATTATATATAACTATTTAGGTCTCATGTCCAACTTATACTTAAATTAGTCCACCTACAGGTATGGTGGAAGTTTTAATCTTTGTAAAGTACTGGAGATGACAATGCACCTCCAGACTCTCTATCTGTGTTATACTTCCCGTTCTATATCTTTCGACATTGTCATGTGACTAAAAATCAGCTGGAAGTGAGAAAATGTAACCCTTGTAACACACTACAAGGGAATAAAAAATCCCTACAGCTGCACGGGGGGTGATGTGTAGGTGGGGGTAAGATATCAAATTTTTATTGATAGTCTAGTGTATGAGAGTCTGATATCAATTTTTTCCGCTAATCTTTTTGGCAGTTACCTTCTTACCATTTCAATCATTTTGTCTTACCAAAACAAAATGTACTGACCAACAATAAATGAGAGACTTTTATCTTATTCTGAAACTACATCTCAAATTCAAAAATAAATTGATACAATGTTGTTATAACTTAGCACAGCTGTGCTCCATTTCTAATACGTTTAATAAAAACTTACAAAATTTTGTCTTGATCTTGATTTGTCACTGCTTCTATGTTAATGTTGTTTAAAGTTTTGTACAGTTGGCTCTAAAGCAACGAGCCGACTTTGCTGGTATTTACAAGATGATGAATGCATTTTATTTTTAAAATGACGATATCCTATGTATCCATTTTGCCTATGGATATATAGAATATCGTCATGTTAAAAACAAAATGCTGTCAGCATCTTTATTATCCAGCAGCAGCACAGATAATTATTGCATTTGTTAATCCCTTATGTATGAGCATAAGAATTATAATATATTAGAGCACGCCCACTGGGGGGTTGTTCTATAGTTATCCTTTGACGTCACCCAAGTACCTGTAGGTATTTTTTTCTTTCTGAAGTTGGACACCTACTCTTTCTATTAAAACAGCTGTTTTTTCTATGTCGAAAGATATAGCACAGCGAGTATAGATAGTCCTTGATCTACTAATTTAGTCTCTTTGAAAGATATTATTCCACAAAATAGATCAAATAAAATAAAAAAACTGCAGTCTTTTTTTTACAAAGAAATATTCATGATTGCTTAAATGAAACAAATTAGCTTTCGACCATTCAAAATTGTCATCGTAAGAGTAAAAATGACTACCCCCTTAACAGTTTAAACTGATATACACTCAATATATTTAAATAACAAAAAAAACATTTAGGAAAAATACTAACGTCTGCAAAATTATAAGGGACATTATAAATTAGAAACATATACTACATTGTCAATATGTACAAAATTATTTATAAACTAAACAATATTTCTTACATAACAAGACGTTATAAACACAATTTGAGTCTTCTCATTCATTTAATGCCTCCAGAAGTCACAAAAAAGTTTTAATAATAAAATAACTATAAAATAGGATTCAAATCTTTTTTGTTTGTTGACTTCCTCCTCCCTCCACAAAGGATATACACTACTATTTATTAATATGAGTGATACAATTGTCTATGACCTTAAGACAAAAGAATATCCACTATTATTCTTTTTTAAACAGTTTTTAAATGATGATATTCAATAGATCAGGTTAGGTCTGACTCCACAAGGGAGGTTACTTTGAAACCCCTTATCTTAGGGCATTGATTTTTAAACAGTTATTTTTTTTAATTTTTTTTTCCAGCTAATGTACTTGTACAAAATAAGGATAATGAAAGATTTGTGATAAAAAGTATAGTTTGGTAATTAAGGCTTTTTACCTTAAGTTTGAAACAAATCTTTTTAACAAGGAGAATTACAATAAGGAGGGAAGAGTCGTCTACATTTTTATATTTTGCTAAGAACTCAAGGTCTTTTCATTTTTAAAACAGAAGCTTTAAGAAGCAGGAGGGAGGAGAAAACCAAAAAAGACTCTAAAATTTAATTAAAACTATAATACAGTCAATCAACAAAGCTAAGTAATGCATAGATTAGAGCCCGATATCTCTACAGGGCGGTAGAGCGGAGATAACCTTTAGCGGTCAACAAATGATCAAGGTTTACATCACTAGAAATAGTATCAGAAGTTAACTTGGTGTCTTCAATAGCAACAAAAATCAATTTTTCCCAGTAGCGACTCAGCATGTAAAACCTAAAGAAAATAAACAATCATGTTAACAATCAAAATATACCAAACTAAAGCGTCTAAATAATGTATTGTAAAACTAGGTAATGCACTATTGAAAGCTGAATAATAAATAGCAAAAAAGGACGTATAGAAGATTTCCACACTCGGTTACTAGTCCAGGGCTGAGGCCCAGATCTTATCGCCCTCTAGAGCTTTGCATTCATGTATCAGATTTAGCTTCCATATCCATAACTCCTCTGTTTTTTATTACTTTCTAGTAGCCTTTTTATTCTGTAATGTGTAAGTGTAACAGTAAAAAAATACTCAGATAAGAACAAGTATATACATTAATTATATTCTTATCTCTACGTACTTATTGTATTTGTTTAAGATTCAATAAAAAAAATGTATACATAAATGTAGTTTTTTTGTTAATTTGTTACTTTCTGTTTATTTTTAAAAATAGTAATTAGGTATTATATAAATAAATAATAGATAAAAATAAATTTGGAGAAACAATTATTTTAATCAAAATTAAATTAATAATAATTTGAAACATTAAAATGAATAATCAGTAAATTACAGCTATAAATTTATTAAATATAAATGTTACTGCATCCGCAGTCCTTTTGATGCTTTCTAATAATACAAAATTCTTAACGGTTTAATAGGGATCCTTTTATTAACAGATAAACAATAATTAAAAACCTTGTAAGTGATATCTATAAGTTAAAACCCCCCGTTATTGAAAATTGGTGAAGAACTAAAATATACTATAAATTTAGACATATGGTGACAGTTAAATAAATTAAACCAAAATAATTAGACAAGTTAAAATTACTGCTTTGACAGCAGTGAACTCCCGGCCTAGAGTGGCTTCAGTCGCTTCAACCAAAAGCACCACTGATTTGACCGGGCGTTCCTTAACCCCGCCCTTTGCAAACTTAAGGCTCACGGATCTCACCAACCCATCCTCGCCAGTCGATACAGCAACTATCCGAGCTACTGGCCAAGAATTCGGGGTACACATTCATCTTACAAATTACAATATCTCCTATTTTTAAGTTTCTTGATGGTGAGACCCATTTGTTTCTTACCTGAAGAGTCTGTAGGTACTCTCGCTCCAACACCCCAAAAGGCTTAGCTAAACTTGGACCTGTTTCCATTTCTTTTTCGGCATAATCTGCTTCGTCTAAAGCCCCAGGAAATGGTGGTAGTGGGCTTCAATTGGAGCAGGTGATTGGTGTTAGTGTGTTGGATCAGGCTCGTTACTTAGTGCCAACAAAGGTCGACTGTTAATGATTGCCTCACACTCAATTAACCATGTCTGAGGCAATCTTCATTAAGTCTACCTTTGTTCGCGCTAAGAAATATTCGAGGATTCGCTAACGGAGCTATCTGCTTTCTTACGGCCCCTTGACAGTGGCTAGCTTGGGCGTACCTACTTGATTCAAAGTACAATAATTTTCTGTTAAAAATCTTTGAATCTTTGAAGTATCATATTAGTTGCAGTCCCGCCGCAACTCCTCCTCCCGCCTACAAAATTGGTGCCTGCATCAGTTCTTAACAGTTTAATTTGTCCTCTTCGACATAGGAATCTCCTTAGGCTGTTAAGAAATGCATCAGTATCGAGCGAGTTAAGTAAATCTAAATGCACGGCTCTACTTACTAAACACGTGTAAACGATACCATAGCGCTTTACCTGCGATCGTCCTTGCTTGACAAAAAATGGGCCAAAAACGTCAGCTGCCGAGTATGTGAAAGGCAGCGATGGTGTTGTCCTCTCTAATGGTAGATCCGCCATTTTTTGACACTGAAATGAACCTCTAAGACGTTTACATGTAACGCAATCTCTAATATACCTAGCCACTTCTGCATTACCTTGTATTATCCAGTAACCGCTGATTCGTATTTTCCCAAGTGTCATACCTCTACCTTGATGATGAACGTTGTTGTGATAGTGCCGTATAATTAATTTGGCCCTTTTGTGGCAATATTATTGGATTTATTTCAGAATTGCAAAATGGGGAGTGTTTTATTCTACCCCCTACTCTTATAACACCGCTATTGTCTAAAATTGGATTCAATCTTAATAGACGCGAGGAACCCCTTTTCTCTGAATTTTGATACATTTTTAATTCCTCCTGCAACTTACTTACTTTCTAATATAATTTAACAATGATCACCTCCGCTTCTATTATTTCCTTTGGTTCTAACGGATAGTTTTCTAAATATGATTTTTCTAATTTTTTAATTTATTTTTTTGTATTTGTGTCACTGCTGTCAAAGCAGTAATTTTAACTTGTCTTAATTATTTTGGTTTAATTTATTTAACTGTCACCATATGTCTAAATTTATAGTATTATTTTAGTTCTTCACCAATTTTCAATAACGGGGGGTTTCAACTTATAGATATACATTACAAGGTTTATTAATTATTGTTTATCTGTTAATAAAAGGATCCCTATTAAACCGTTAAGAATTTTGTATTTATTAGAAAGCATCAAAAGGACTGCGGATGCAGTAACAGTTATTGAAAATTGAACTAAGACAGACAAGGAAAAACCAAGGTAAGAAGTAAAATTCATAATTAGGATAGAAGGAAATTTATGTCAAGAAAAAGTACCATGTCAGAACAAGGAACATTGGGAATTATGACCCGAAAAACTAGAAAAGAGGTCATGGAGAGAGATATAGAACATTTAGAGCTTAAGCTAGGTAATATAAGACAAAAAAGGGAAGAATATGACAGGTTAAAACTTGACCGAGCCGTACCTGATGGAGTCTTGAGTGCGGCTTTAAGTGAGGTCAAGATGTCGTTGGACGAGGGTCGATCTAGCTTCGATCAATTTATCGAAACTTATCCAGACGTAAACCGGGATATTGTTGACAGCCTCTACGCTGAACTAACCACAACCATCAATTGGTTAGAAAACGAGAGTTACAGTTTTGACCAGGTTAACAAAGGTGAAGCAGGAAAAGGGATGTCAAAAAGATCGACATCATTTAAATCCGGGGCTCTAGAATGTCAGGAAAAAGCGATGCAGCAAAAAGGCTGGAAGGCAAGCTAAAAGCCTTAATTAAGGAAAATGAGCTAAAAACTAGACAAGAAGAGTTATTAGCACGACAAAGGAAAGAGATGAGAGACTTAGAAGTTGAAATTGAGAAAACAAGGATATTAAAAGCAGCGCTAGAGGACCCAGATTTTGAAACTGATGAAGTAGAAGGTATTCTAAATAGCTTAAAGGGCGTAACACCACCAGAAGCTGCTCTACATCATAGCTTAACACCACTTGCTCTACCTCAATCAAACCCATCAGGTATACAAGCAACTGTTGCACCATCACCAAGGACACCGACTAGCATGACACAACATCGCAGCGTACAGGTATCAAGAGGACTAACTACACATCTGCAGAGTCATCCAACATCGACCGAAAGACAACCACTAGCGAATGAAGAGGCTACCAACATTGGGGAACCTAGTCAAGAAGCTAACACATTTTTGAGCAACCAACCGATCTCGAGACCAATCCTCGACAGTACAGCAACTTTCCGACCAGATACTGTTTCTGGTAATAATCCTCTTCTAAATTCATTTCTAAGTATGTCTAAAATTCAAACGTTAAATTCTTTGGTTCCTTTTATCTTTACTGGTGAGTGTGTTGATTTTCCCATATTTAGAGATCAGATAAAAAATTATCTAGAGGATGGCATTTTATCTGAAAATGAACGAAAAACATTTCTATCTAAGTTTCTTGGTGGTGAGGCACTAAAAGTGTTTCAACAAAACTTTGGTCTTAGTTATAGTGACAGTATTGCACTATTGGAGCGAAGGTTTGGCAACCCAGCTGCGGTGACTGAAGCGTGGACAAACAAGTTAGTAGAGGGGCCAATTATTGGTTTAAGCGATTTTAAAGGCTTGCTCGAGTACGGGAGAAGCTCTTACAACTGCAAGTAGAGTTATCGGAGGAGGCTCAGTCAGAAATAAGCAATAAAGTTTGTTTAAAAAGGATGGTTGCCAAACTTCCGGTCAAATATTTAAGAGGTTGGGTGAAATATATCGAACCAAAACAAGGGAAAGAATCAATTAAGGATTTAAGTATTTACGTAAATGAGCTTGCTAAACATTTAAACCATCCAGTATACTCAGGTTAGTAAAGGGTCTAAAGAAATTATATAGTAATAAGGGTACAGCTTATGCAGCTAGAGGGAGACGAAACGTGTCTCAACCTACTAACAACTCACCCCAGGTAAGTATCCAAAAGGTAAATTGTATTTATTGTAAGGAAAATCATTTTGTCCAAGTGTGTACGGAGTTGTCAAAACAAAAACAGGAGGTTATAAAAAATTTTATTCGTGAGCAGAATCTTTGTTTTCGGTGCTTAATTCGAGGCCACATAGGGAAGGACTGTAAGAGACGAGCAAGGTGTAATATAGCAGGGTGCGGCCAGAGGCATCCTACGTCTCTACACGTCTTGTACGAGTCAAATACAGGATATAAAGACTCAAAGGTTACATCAAAGGATGGCGTCGATAAAGATTCATCGAAATCGAGGATGGTATCAACACCTTATACAGGTACTACGTCTTTTATTATCCCAGTTCAGGTCTATAGTCCAAATAATGCAGATAAGAGCAAGTTAGTTTATGCCCTACTTGACGATGGGAGTGACGCGTGCTTCATTGCTGAAGATTTAAAAAAGGAACTCAAATGTAACGGTTACCAACTAATTTAGAATTATGTACTATGCATCAAAAAACTTACGAGCAAACCGACAGAATAGTAGGCCTTAAAATAGCAAGTTTTGATGGTAAGGTTCAGTTCAACTTGCCTTCAAATACTTACGTAAGGGAGTCTATACCAGGGTCCGTAGAGGAGATTCCAACCCTGAAATAGCCGAGCAGTTTTCCGCACTTATATCGTATAAAAACCATATTCATCCATTGAAGGAAGTTGATGTTAAGTTGCTAATTGGCAACAATTGCCCTAGGGCATTATGCCCAGTGGAGGTGATTAAAGGTCAAGTTGACGAACCTTATGCGGTAAAAACTGAACTCGGGTGGGGAATTATAGGACCGCGTCCGGCTTGTTCAAAATTATTTATTAAAAATAAGGTTAGGAAAATAAGTGTTAAGGAGATTATCGATATTTTTAATTTAGATAGTTTGACAGATAAAAAAGATCACGAATTAGGACTCTCTGTAAACGACAAACAATTCATTAGACAGGTCGAAGAAGGCCTAGTTCAGAGGGAGGATTATCGTTACGAAATGCCGCTTCCATTTAAGGACCCAAACATTAAATTGCCATCTAATAGAATTTTAGCGGAAAAAAGGTTAGGATCATTAAAAAAAAATTTAGAGACAATAATTCAATCCGATTATTTGGCTTTTATGAAAGATACACTCGATAAGGGGCATGCTGAGGAAGTAATAGAGGAGGATATTAAAGAAGGTAAGGTTTGGTATTTGCCGCACCATGGAGTGTATCACCCAAAAAAGAACAAGTTACGTGTTGTATTCGATTGTTCGGCAGTTTATCAGGGAGTGTCCTTAAACAGCGTACTATTATCTAGTCCAGATTTAACTAGTTCGTTGATAGGAGTTTTAGTTAGATTTAGACAGGAACGGATAGCATATGTAGGTGACCTGGAGGGCATGTTTATGCAGGTAGTGGTACCTAAGGAGCATAGAAATTTTTTAAGATTTTTATGGTGGGAGGAAGGGGACACTAGTAAGGTTCCTAAAGAGTACAGAATGACTAGACATTTATTTGGGGCAGCGTCATCACCTGGATGCGCTAATTTTGCGTTAAGAAGGATAGCTAGGGATTATGGAAAGGATGTTTCGGACAGAGCAGCGAAGTTTATCAGTCGAAATTTTTATATGGATGATGGTTGCGGGTCAGCTAGCACAGTAGAGGAAGCCATTACCATGATTAGGGAATTACAGGAATTATGTAAGAAAGGAGGGTTTAGGTTCCACAAATTACTTTCATCAAGTCCAGAAGTAGTTAAAATGATAAGCCCTGATGATCGAGCGTCAGGCTTAAAAAATTTTGATGAAAGTGGTGCGTTGCCTTTAGAACGAGCTCTAGGAGTGTCATGGTGTGTTAAAAATGACGTCTTTCAGTTTAAAGTAGTTGTAGAAGCACGTCCCTTTACAAGGCGCGGAATATTGTCAACTTTGTGCTCGACATACGACCCTCTAGGATTTTTATCTCCGTTTGTAATGAATGGTAAAGTGATTCTGCAAAATCTTTGCAGAGAGGACACGAAAGGTGATTGGGACGATCCTGTACCAGAAAAGATTAAAATATTGTGGGAGAAATGGTTAGAGGAATTAAAAACGCTTGCAGACGGTAAGATCAGTGTAGCAAGGTGTTACAAACCTAAGGATTGTGAGTCAATAGAAAAAATAGAGATGCACAATTTTACTGATGCCTCATTTACGGGGTACGGGCACGTCAGCTATCTTAGATTTATTTACAACAAGGATAAGGTTCACTGTTCTTTTCTTTTTGGAAAATCAAGGATACGTCCGTTAAAAGAACTTACTGTGCCAAGGCTAGAGCTGACAGCGGCTGTTTCAGTCGCCAAGGCAAGTGAAATGTTAGTTAGAGAATTAGATTATAAGGTTGATAGGTATTTCTGGTGTGATAGTAAAGTAGTATTAGGATATATTAGGAATGAGACAAAAAGGTTTAAATTGTTTGTGGCCAATAGGATTCAGAGTATAAGGGACTGTTCGGAGGTTAAGGAATGGCATTACATTAGGTCTAAAGAGAATCCGGCAGATGAAGCCTCTAGGGGTTTGTCTGCAGCAGAGTTAGTAGATTCTAGATGGATAAAAGGCCCGAAATTTCTATGGCAAACAAACTTGCAATTTCTACTAGAAAACGACAATTTTGAATTAGAGTCAAATAACTTAGAGGTAATTGCTAGAGTAAATAAGGTAATTAATGAGAGGGAAATTTCAATTTTACAATGTTTTGAATATTTTTCTTCGTGGGCTCGGCTAGGTAGAGCACTGGCAATAGTAATAAGGTATGTTAGAGTGCTCAAAAACCGGATTTATTATAGGCAAGGGCAGATAGATAGGGAGATTTTAAAAAATAATTACAAAGGTTAAAACAGGCAACAAATACAAAAAAAGAAATTAAAAAATTAGAAAAATCATATTTAGAAAACCATCCGTTAGAACCAAAGGAAATAATAGAAGCGGAGGTGATCATTGTTAAATTATATCAGAAAGTAAGTAAGTTGCAGGAGGAATTAAAAATGTATCAAAATTCAGAGAAAAGGGGTTCCTCGCGTCTATTAAGATTGAATCCAATTTTAGACAATAGCGGTGTTATAAGAGTAGGGGGTAGAATAAAACACTCCCCATTTTGCAATTCTGAAATAAATCCAATAATATTGCCACAAAAGGGCCATGTCACCAAATTAATTATACGGCACTATCACAACAACGTTCATCATCAAGGTAGAGGTATGACACTTGGGAAAATACGAATCAGCGGTTACTGGATAATACAAGGTATGCAGAAGTGGCTAGGTATATTAGAGATTGCGTTACATGTAAACGTCTTAGAGGTTCATTTCAGTGTCAAAAAATGGCGGATCTACCATTAGAGAGGACAACACCATCGCTGCCTTTCACATACTCGGCAGCTGACGTTTTTGGCCCATTTTTTGTCAAGCAAGGACGATCGCAGGTAAAGCGCTATGGTATCGTTTACACGTGTTTAGTAAGTAGAGCCGTACATTTAGATTTACTTAACTCGCTCGATACTGATGCATTTCTTAACAGCCTAAGGAGATTCCTATGTCGAAGAGGACAAATTAAACTGTTAAGAACTGACGCAGGCACCAATTTTGTAGGCGGGAGGGAGGAGTTGCGGCGGACCGCAACTAATATTGATAATTCAAAGATTCAAAGATTTTTAACAGAAAATTATTGTACCTTTGAATTCAAAGTAGGTACGCCCAAAGCTAGCCACTGTCAAGGGGCCGTAGAAAGGCAGATAGGCTCTGTTAGGCGAATCCTCGAATATTTGCTTAGCGCGAACAAAGGTAGACTTAATGAAGATTGCCTCAGAACATGGTTAATTGAGTGTGAGGCAATCATTAACAGTCGACCTTTGTTGGCACTAAGTAACGAGCCTGATCCAACACCACTAACACCCAATCACCTGCTCCAATTGAAGGGCCCACTACCACCATTTCCTGGGGCTTTAGACGAAGCAGATTATGCGAAAAAGAAATGGAAACAGGTCCAAAGTTTAGCTGAAGCCTTTTGTGGGGGTGTTGGAGGCGAGAGTACCTACAGACTCTTCAGGTAAGAAACAAATGGGTCTCACCATCAAGAAACTTAAAAATAGGAGATATTGTAATTTGTAAGAATGAATGTGTACCCCGAAATTCTTGGCCAGTAGCTCGGATAGTTGCTGTATCGACTGGCGAGGATGGGTTGGTGAGATCCGTGAGCCTTAAGTTTGCAAAGGGCGGGGTTAAGGAATGCCCGGTCAAATCAGTGGTGCTTTTGGTTGAAGCGACTGAAGCACCACTCTAGGCCGGGAGTGTCACTGCTGTCAAAGCAGTAATTTTAACTTGTCTTAATTATTTTGGTTTAATTTTTTTAACTGTCACCATATGTCTAAATTTATAGTATTATTTTAGTTCTTCACCAATTTGGACATATAATTTATACTAAAAGTAAACAATATAAATAATATGCCATTTTAAAAAATGGCAAATAAATAAATAGCAACAGTCTCTAATATTACTCCGTGGTAAATACTCTGTATCACCTCCCCTCCCCTTTCTCTCTCTCACTCTCTCTGGCTTTTTCTCTCCCTCTTTTTATTTTTTTAATTGTAAATAAAAATAGTTTGTTTCAAATTTAAATATTTATCACGAATTAAAAAAATTGTATAAATATAATATAATCTATGCGGGTTCTAAGCAGAGTCCTCGCTCAGAATAATTTCTTGAGAACTCTTACATCATTCATACATGTAAAATTTTTAATCTGTTTTTCTTTATTGATGTACAAATATACATATTTATTATTATTATTTTAATAAATAAACTTAATCTCCAGGATCAAGTGGTATTGCTTTTTGGAGACGTAGAAAAGGAGCAGGTTTTATAAATTATCACATATATTGTAAATATAAATATTTTTTCAAACAAAAATAAGACAGAACCATGAAAAAAAAATGGGTCTGAGGTACCTCAGAACTTATCCTCATCACACCAGATTCCCCACGCTCATCCTCACAATATATTATACTGCAGCATGTCTTCTGTCTGCTCCTGAATGAAACGGATGCTGGTAAATGCATCCGTATCATTCTCAGCGGTCACCCATACAGCACTGACCATGCTAAATGCTGTTTAATTTTTATGATGCAACAAAAATCATGGATATACTTGCCGTATTGAAACAAAACTTAGTGTGTTTATTTATTACTTAAGAAATGTACTTGCACCAAAATTCAACTCAATCAGATTGTTTTTCAAATTTTTAAACTTTTTTAAAAACCGTACACAAGTCATTTGATAAAAATTGCTTATAAATTACTAATGCTGATAATGAGATAAAACTTGATATAACTACATGCGTGCCAAATCTTATTCCAAACACATCACTTTTCTGCGTTTTATGATTATTTAAAAATTTTGCTGTCATTATTGTGGGTTAAAATGACATCATACAAAAATTATTTTCCGAATAGCACAACTACAGCAATTGACTGATATTTGAACAAAGTTTTATCTCTCAAGGATAAATACCCTAGGAGCTACGATGATAACAGACACACACAGACGGACAAATTTGCAAAAAACACTTAGAAGGCCTTAAAAACACCTGAAACAAACAATTCCAGTAACATCCTGGTTTCCGATTTTTTTTGCAAACACCATATATTTTCTATACCTACAGTATACATGAGGAAAAGTAAAAAATGAAACATGTATTTTTTTACTATTTATTGTAATGTAATAATTTCAAGAAATAAAAAATACTATGTTATAATGTATTTTCTTAATTTTACAAAGAAAGTAAATAGAGAAATAGATAATAAGTATTAATAGAGATAATATTATAGTTAAAAAAATATAACTAATACCAAGCAGAGAGATTTATAATGCTATGAACTCACTAATAGAGGTGCAAGAGAGTTGAAAGTCTAAAACTATAAATAAATCTTACCAATTTACTGCTGAACAATATTAAACCAAGCAGGTTGATCTGAATCAGGAATACTAATCTGTACTAGATGAACTTGTCCATCAGCTGTTTGTACCTGAGTGGTACCATCAGGTCCTATTTCTGTACCCCGTACCACCAGAGTACCATCTCCTCCACTCTCCAACTCCAGTGTATCTTGATCTACAATCTACAATCCAGACCATATATCAAGTTTTATTTTTTCCCAGAATTTAATGCTTCAAAAACCCAGTCATAAGAAAAATGAGCTTACACGGTTATAGAGGGAGGTAGTATTTTTTTAAAGGGGAGTACACACTGATCAAGAACTTGTATATTTTGTAGAGAGGTTTCTTAAATAAATGAATAAATAAATAATATAAATATATAATATAAATATATATATATATATATATATATATATTATATATATATATATATATATATATATATATATATATATAATGTATATATGTATGTATGTATGTATGTATTGTCATATCTCCTATGATCTTCACATACCTGCCATCGCAGGTCTCCTAACTTCGTAACTCTGGGGTTTTGTGGCAACGTTTGTGGCCTTGCTAAAGGATCCTTTGTAATCCTCCGTTTAGTCAAGGCCCCGTCGCAAGTCCGTGTTAGAGTATAACTTTTGGTTGTCTACAGCTTGACAACTATTTTTAACTAGTCACCATAGCCATCCCCTTTCCGATTTCAAGAAGTGCTCATCGGTAGGTGATCATCGTGCATCATCCCATGTTTCTATTAGTTTATGTATATTTTTGTCTTTATAAAAAGAGTTTAATATAAACAAAATATTCACATTTAAAAGATCAAATCAATATTGAGCTGAAGTAGAACATTCTGTCATAAAATGAAGCTAGTCCTCTTTATCATCTAAGTCAAAAAATTATTTTTAAAAGCTTGTTCCTGTATTTCAAGGAAGGTTGATCATACCTAACCAGCACAATAGTCTGATAGTCTATAATATTTTAGGTGTACTGCTTCTAAAATACTGTTTTATCATAAAAGCTTAAAAATGGCAGAGGATCTACCAAAGCTGTCACATTTTATGATTTCCTCTGAACAACAAATACTGAGGTAGAAATAAGCACACCTGTCCATCAATGATGAGATGTCCAACCTCGTTATAATGCTGATCATCCTCTACAACCACCTGTTCACCTCCCTTACCCTGTATGATAACATGCTCCTTTAACTCACTGATAAACATTTTTGTGTCTCCATCTTGATCCTAAAATAACACAGAAACACAAAAACTTTTTCATTTTTTTTTTCAAAAATTATGTTTTGAATAGCACAACTACAACGGTTGACTGATATTTGTACAAAGTTTTATCTCTCTATAGTACGACACACGGCTAAAATCAATTGACAGCGCGCCAAAAATCTGTGAGGGAAAGAATTGTATTGGTTCAGACCGACCACGCTCTTTCCCCTCCACCTCATGCCAACCTCGGTATAAAAAAATACCTTTTTCGTAAACAACACTGGTTGTAAATATTTGTAACCTCGCGTCGATTTTATTGTGCTCATTGATCTGCGTTTGATTTCGTTTCGTTTCATTCCAATCTGTTCAATTCATCCAATTATTGCAGAGTTGTAATATGATCTGAGTGCCTATATTTGATGCTTGGACATTGACGTATTCTTCAAGCATTTCTTGCTATTTAAGTACAGCGCAGGTTCTGTGCTCTGTCAATCAAAAGACAGCATTTTTTTTTAAAATGCCATGTCTTTCAATAGATGACAGTCTTGACTTTTTTAAGTCTTGAATGCATATTGTGTCATATTATTTTTATAATATGAAACAATACGCATTCAATTATACAAACTTGACACAAAAAAGCAGTTTGTTTTAGAAAAAAGTAATTATAGCTGACAATTTATTTAAATCGTCAAACTTTTATCTAAGAACTAATATGATCCATTGCATTACGTAATTAACAACTTTAACTCCACTTAATTCATACTTCCCGAACAAATTTAAAGCAACACTTAGTTGGATTTTTATAAGATACATTAATATTCCTTCTTAAAAAGTAAATAAATAATTTTTAAAAATAAAAAAATACAATATCAAAGAATAAAAACAAATAATAAAAGTCAAAACATAACCTGACTTTTAGTGTAGCCAGAGTAGGGATTTTTTTTGTTACATAAAAGGGATTTTTTTATTAAAAAAATAGGGTTGAAAGCATTGAGATTTTGGTGGGCTGTCAATTCATTCATTCGAAAATGGCCGCCGATAAGGATCGATCTAACCGCGATGGTGCGAACATTTTATTGTGCGGAAAATGTGACAAAGCCCTTTTGGGGAGTAAAAAAGACGTTATTTGCAACAATTGTGGATATATTTACCACACCGCGTGTTCGGGTTTGAGTAGAACGGTTGTAAAAGCCTTATTGTCTGATGAGGAAGACAAGGGTCTTACTTGGACCTGCCACAAGTGCCTTGACGAAGTGCAACACGATTTAACCACTGCACAAATACTTTTATCGCTTATTAGTAAAATGACAAGCTATGAAACTGAAATAGCGAATTTAAAACAGGTATTTCTTGAAAATATTAAAAACTTAAAAAATTGTAATTTTGATAACCAAAACATCATATCTCTTAGTCCACCTAATAAAGCGGATGTTCAGCAAAATAATTCCCACGGAGAGGACTCACAAAAATCTAAAGAAGCGGCTGCGAATGATGAAATAAAACGTTGATATTAGCAAACAAACCGATCGCGATCCTACTAAAAAGTACAACGAAGTCCTCAAGGGGAATGAAAATGTTTCGAATACGGTTAAAACTGAAACAGGAACCAGTCAAAAAGAGACCCCGGAAGATGGAAAAGAAAATATACGACCGGCACAAAGAATTGTATCCTTTTTCGTATCTAAATTATGCTTAACAACTACCGTAAGTAATTTGCAAACGTATATTAACTCGCTTATAAATTATCCAAACGATCTTAGTATTGAAGAGATTCCTGTTAAATCAATGCAATATAAAGCTTTCAAAGTAGTGATTAATTTAGAAGATCAAAAAAAGGTTTGGAACCAAAACGTATGGTCAAGAGGAATAATTATCCGTAGATATAATGAGAGAAAGAGAAGGGTTCTACCAAACAACTTTGAATCAGATGATACATCTAGCGACAATGGAACTTTGTCTGCTATTCCAAAACCCAGTGCACACAATAATAGTAACGAGGCTAAATACCAGAGAACCACAGGTGATACTGATCCTAAAGGATTTATTATGGCAGCAAACGAAACGAGAACTTTGTTTGTCTCTAGATTAGCTTCACAAACAACAGAAGATCAAATTACAAACTTCCTATCATCAAAAGTAAATAAATTGCAAATAAAAGAAGTTGAAAAGTTATCAGTGAAATCTGGCGACTATGCTGCTTTCAAGATCAAGTTACACTCAGAAATATGTGATACAGTTTTGGATGAGAAGTTTTGGCCTAAAGGTCTAGTGATCAAGAAATACCATTTTCGGATAGCGAAGCCCCTGAACCTACCAAGGTAATTAACGACGCCTCTACTTCTAATATCTTTAATACTAAAGAGGATAGTCTATTGTTCTCGAATTTACTTTCATTGAAAGACAAGTACCTTGAACTTCAAGATAACCTGAAACATAATAAAAATATTAAAATTTTATGCTTTAACGAAATTTGGCTAAGACAAGAAGAAAATATTTTATATATTCCACAAGACTTTAAACTCGGATCTTTCTTTAGCAGACCTAGAAGTATGAGGGGTGGTGGAGTAACAATACTTACTCATAATACTCTGGGAAATACCAAAAAAATTGAAAAAATTGAAAAACTTAGTGCAGTACGTGACTTTGAAAGTGCAGCTATTCATGTAACAAAACTCAAATTGGTCGTGGTATGCCTATATAGGTCTCCTAATGCTGATGTAAACTTGTTTCATGAAAAACTAGAACAGTGCATGGAAATTGCAAGAACCATAGCACTCACTATTTTGGTAGCAGGCGATTTTAATATGGATTTTTTAAATCCACTTGATAAAGATGCCGTGCAAGTTATAAACACCATGGAAAGCTATGGACTGAAAATGAAGTGTAACATGGTAACTAGGCCATCAAGTAACAAATGCTTGGACAATATATTTTCAAATGAACAAATCAAGGATGTATATGAGTTCAATTATCAGTTTTCCGACCATATCGCCTTGTTACAACCACTTAGCTGTAACTCTGAAAATGACCTTAAAAAAAAGAAAACCTTCCAAAATTCGTAAGAGATTTTACACGGACGAAGGTTTCCATCAACTAAAGAATAGTCTAGCTAAAACTGAATTTCACTGCGATACTCTGAATGCCTGCGATGATAGTTGGAACACTCTTACTAATCTTATATCTGAAGCTTTTCCTCTCACTGAAAAAACAAATAAGAAGATTATTAAAAACAAAATTAAATATAGTAATAATACAGAATTGAAGGAAATTAAAGAACAATTGCTTACTGCCAGTTCTCTTAAAAAAGAATATAGGAGTACCTTTTTAGAAAATAAAATTACTCAACTAAGAAAAGAGTACCGGTCAAAGCTTAAAGAAGCTGAGAAAGAAGCAGTAAACAAATTTATGTCTCAGAGTATAAATAACTCTAAAGTAATATGGCAGTACATCAATGGAACCATTAAAGATCAGTCTGAGTCTGAAAACAGTGACAAGATTAATGCTGAAGAATTAAATAACTACTTTGTTAACTTACCTGAACAGATGAGTAAAGACCTACCTGATTCTCCTGTTAGCTGGCAGCAACTGATGAAAACGCCTACACCTGACCAGCCTCTGCAACTGGAACCTGTAACTGAAAAAGAAATAATAACAATTATTAAAAACTTAGAAAATAAGTCTTCTACTGATATATATTACTTTAGTAACCAACTGATTAAAAAACTCACTTACCTCATAACCAAACCCTTAGCTAATCTTATCAACTCCTCAATAGCACTAGGACATTTTCCATGTCTTCATTTTCCATGGCTGCCATCTTTAAAGATCAGCAAGGTAATACCTATTTATAAAAAGAAGGGTGAAAAGGACGACACGAGGAATTATCGACCTATTAGTCTCACACCAATTTTAGCTGAAATATTTGAAAAAGCTATAAAAACTAGACTCCTCAAATATCTAGAGAGAAATAAAATTCTATCGGATCAACAATTTGGATTCAGAGAAAAGATATCTACCTTACATGCTTTAGAAACTGTAGCCGAATACATAATATCAGCACTGGAAGGTAAAGAAGATGCGATGGCAATGTGCTGTGACTTAGCCAAGGCATTCGATAGCATGCCTCTTGAAATTCTTTTCATGAAGGCTGCCCATTATGGGCTTATAGGTCTTGTGCTTAGTCTTATAATAAGTTTCCTTACCGACCGGGAACAGGTTGTGTATTACGGTGATAAGTTCTCCAGCAGGAAGAAAGTTAAGTACGGTGTGCCGCAAGGATCTGTCCTAGGACCCATTCTTTTCCTACTTTTCATCAATGACTTGCCTGCATTCATCTACCTGTGTGTGCTCTTCGCGGATGACTCCACTTTTCTAATTAAAGCCCCAAACAACTTACTCCTAGAAGACAATATGAAGCTTATGATGAAAACAGCAAAGGAATGGTTCCTGGCCAATAGACTGACCTTAAACGAGGACAAAACCCAGCACTTGGTATTCACGCTGAGAGAGAAGCAAAATGAAAGAACAATTAACATATTGGGCATCACATGGGACTCCCAACTGCGCTGGAATAAGCATATTGACAACCTGTCCAAAACTTTATTCTCTGTAATTTACTTGGTAAGAAGTCTCAAAGATAAAGTCACTAAAGAAGTCCTTCGAATGATTTATTTTGCTTACTTTCATTCTTGTGTTGCGTACTGCATCAGATTATGGGGCAGAGCCGTAAAAGCTGAACAAATTTTCCTACTCCAAAAAAAGGTCATCAGAATAATTGCAAAAATCAGTCAACAAACTTCCTGCAAAAATAGTTTTAGAGACTTACAAATACTTACTTTACCATCACTTTTTATTTACAACCTTCTTATTTTTGCTAAAATTAATTACAATAGTCTTCAGGATAAATCACATGCATACAATAACAGGCACTACAACAGAAAACCTTCCTCCGCATAGACTAACTCTCACCAATAAATCTCCTCACTACCTCGCAAGGAAATGTTACAACCATCTTCCTCCTAGACTTTCATCACTCCCAGAGATGCAATTTAAAAAAGAAATCAAAGATTTATTAGTAACTAAAGCCTTCTACTCAATTGAAAGTTATTTAGAAGATACTTTGTAAAATGCAAGTTCACTTCTCTTTTTCAATCTGACGTCATGAGACAATTTTATATTGTATCCGTGGAAAATATTATTATTATTATTATTATTATTATTGATTTTAGCCGTGTGTCGTATTATAGTGTAAATACCCTAAGAACTACGATGATAACAGACACACACATATACAGAGACAACATTGTAAAAACCACTCAAGTGGCCTTAAAAACACCTGAAACAGATAATTTTAGTTCCATCCCAGTTTCGGATTTTTTAGCAAACACAATACTTTTCCTTTATGTCTACGGTATAAATGAGGAAAAGTTAAATGTGGACGTCACATTTCTTTCTATTTCAATACATACTCTTCATACGGAGGGATAAAAAAAATCAAGATACTCACATGTATCTGCTGTACTTGATCAGGGTGGATAAACTTGTGAGTTCCATCGGCTTCTGTAATGATAGCCATCTCTACTTCATCAGACTGGTGTATAAGATCTTCTTCCGTTGTTAGTCTTGGTTGATTTACAACAATTGTATCATTAACATGTCCCTGCAAAACACATAGTATAAAAACACAATTAATTACAGGATGGCCAAGAAATGAGAAAAAATCAGTGCGCTGACAATGTAGTTAGTTTTTAATCAAGTGAAAACCAAATTTATTAACTAATGATATTAGTTAATATTCATATTATTTAATATATTCATATTAACTAATGAAACTAAAGAGACTAATACTTGGAAGTAGAACATGGGCAGAATAGCACAGTGATAAGGAGTCTGGAAGTGAGACAGCTTCCACTAGGTATCATAACTGTACTTACACCTTTTATAGTCTCCCAAGAGAGAGACTAGATACTCCCTCACACCTCTACAACCCCTATTGTAGCACGCACTCTACAAACGGCTGCCATTTTTCAGTGACACCACATTAAACCACTTTATTCAACACAGATAATTAAAGAATACATGCAATAGATAATAATTAAAACTTAATTTAAATTTAATTTACTTAAATTAAGACAAAATAGTGGGGAAATAATCTAATATTTACATAGGATTGTAATTATCAGGAAAAATAAAAAAATGACGTCACCAATGTACAGTTACGGCACCTGGCTACCCAAGGAATGATAAGAGCTGTTGTATCCTCCCTTTTAAGTATTAGTCTCTTTTAATGAAACTAATGCTTGCATTTTCTTCAGACCAGTTAAGGCATTTGATAGCAGTACAACACACCGCATAAGCTGCTCCTTCTATATTACTATTATAAGAAACATCCACATAAGCATAATTTTAAAATGAAAATTGACTAAAAGCATTGATTTAGTTTACTAGCCTAGTTATGTAGATAAGTTTTAGGTTCTCACCTGTACTTGCATGTGGTTATATAGCTGTGGTTTCCTCATGAATCCCATACCACACACTAAACACTCATATGGTTTCTTATCACTGTGGACAAATCTATGAGCGTTCCTGTTGTCTCTACTGTTAAATGCTTTGCCACACACCTACAAACAAACCATATGGTACTCTGTTATTACTAAACCAGGATATTAACACAACAGTAACTTATGCCAAATAAAATCGGGTCATCCTCACAACTTGGAACTTGCTTCACTAGTGATTAAAATAAGAAAATAGTTATTTATGCCATAAGGCTGAGAAGTGTGTCTTTATGTCACAGCAATTAGATTTACCGACGAGCCAAGCGAGTCGGGAAAAATTGCCAAGACATAAAGACATTCTCAGCCGGGTGGCATACACTATTTTTTTTGAGGTAGCAATCATTAAATAAACTGCGCTATATATTTAATTGAAAAAAAAAGCAAACGTCCAATTAACTCCATATTATCGTCGTCATTAAATTCATCCATAGCTTCACACTTTTACTCAAAAATGTAAAAGCTTTACAAATAAACACACAAAAATTGTCAATTAGAACACCTTTTAAAAACGAAAATAAAAAATTAGTCTACGAACAAAAACAGAAACAAAATGAACGTTTTTAAAGAAATCTCATGAGGGTTTTACACAGATTGTTTTTTTGAACACGCTACATTACAGTAATGGCGGCAATATATAAATTACTTTTACGTCCTAGGAGTTTTTTTTACATTCATTAATGTCCTCAGAGGGGAAAAGTACTAAATAACCTCCTATAACAATAATGATTGGCTTCTCATCCTAAAAACGGTCCAATAAAGTGCTCAATTACGTACTACCTCAAAAAAAATATATAATTAAATATATCTGAGGTCTAGCTTTGCACATGCTCAGACAAAAACAAATGGGTACAGGGTTCCTCAAAACTTTTCACATTGGATTTGTAACGCTAATCCTCTCAATTCACCAAATTTATACAGCAACACCTCTCCGGACTCACTTCACTTCACTCATCCTCAGATATTAAATACATTCGTTTCATTTCCAGTATTCCCCCATCCAGGCACTGACCACGCTCGATGCTGCTTAACTTTTATGATCCAATAAAAATCATAGATAAACTAGTTTTATTGAAACAAAACTTGGTATAATTATTTATTACGTAATAATATATACTTGTAACAAATTTCAATTTGATTTGATTACTTCCTGATTCTTTTACAATTTAAAAAAAAACGTACATACAGTCGGACCTCTATATAACGAACTTAAAGGTTCAAGTGAAAAAATTTGTTATATAGAAATTGAAAAAATAAATAACTCTGAACTATTTTATGATAATTTAATGGATATATAGAATGAATAATAACCACGCAGTTGCATATTCAGCAGCTTTTTCTTTTATTAGCGGTCCTGTCAGGCATATTTTTGTCCCTTAACAATGTCACCCACTGTAAAATTGCGTCATCAATGTCTTCATACTTGCATACTCAAGAACTTTATTTTTAAATCGCAACTCGTTTCGTATAACCTAAGTATAGTTTCCTAATTTTTTAAAATTGTTGATATAGAACTAGGGGGAATTCGGCCATTGTAGGCAAAGTGAAAACATCGTAAGTTGATTAATTCTATCTTAAATGTGCAATAATTAACTAAAAGACGTAAAACTGTTACTAAGTGAAAATTAAAGATAACTTTATATAATGAATGTGTTAAATTGAGAATTTTACGAGTATTTCCACTGAAAATTGTTTGTGAAACAAAGTTGAACTTACGCAAAATTTAAATTCAATATAAAGGTATTGTTATAAGAAATTACACTCTCATTACAGAACACTTTATTTCGGACGATTAGAAGCAACAATTCATAAATAAAAGAACTAGCAACTTAAAATATTAAAAAATAACCCTAGCACAAGTAAATTTTATGAAAAGGTACATTTTTTTGGCAATAGAGTCCTAAAAAAAAGAACTTTTGATACACAAAATCAAGCATTTGATACATAAAATCGTTTTTTGGAAAAAATCAGCTGTCAAAACAAAGATTTGAAGAATCAGTGTTACCAATAAACCTGAAAGTGATTGTAGATCTATATTTAGTCGTAAGTAGTATTTAGGTAAACAAATGGCTCTTTTGCCCCCCTCAATTCAAAATTATTGATTAAATTTACAAAACTGCAAAATAATTTTGATTTTATAGAGTTAATATAAACTAATAGTAGAATAAATAAATTAATAATAGAATATACTAATACCTATATTTAAAATAAATCTAGGTTTAAAGAATTAATACTATAAATAAATCATTCTTTTAACTATAAATACCCCCACTAAAAGAACGATGGATGAAGAAACAATGAAAAAAATAATTGAAGATGCAGTGAAAAAAGGAAATGAAACTCTTGCTGCTATATTTGCAGGAAACTTATAATTAGTTGAAAATAAAATAGATAAAATGATGGAAGAATCTCAACAGATGAAAAATGACATGGCAGGAATGAAGAGGAGTGTCACATATCTTGAAAAGAAAGATAGAAGTCGAAATATAATAATGGAAGGAATGCAAATAAAAGATATAATAACAAGACAATCCAGAGAAATAGAGGTGTTCAGGATTCTGAACAACATCATGGGTACAGATAGCAAAGACCATGACATTGACTTCACTAAGGATAAGACTTTTGGTGGCGAGACTGCTAGGATTCTTGTAGGCTTTACCACACACAGAAAAAAAATGCAAGTCCTCACAGAAAGAGCAAAACTGGCCAATACAGACATACTAATCTATGAAGACTTGCCAAAAGCTGAGAGAGATATTAATAAAACCTTAGTTCCAATCATGAAGGAAGCTAGAAAAGCAGGAAACCATGCAATAATTAGAGGTGGAAAACTAATTGTCAATGGTAAACTGTGGGGTGAGAAGGAGGCTAGACAGGAATTTATTATAAATGAAGCCAAAGAAGATAAGAAAAGACCACTATCATCAGATGAAAGCAAAAAGCCTGGTTCCAAGAGAACAAAAATAAAAGGGTTAAATGTTGAAAAGAAACAAAGTAGACTTCAGTCATTTCTCCAACAAGGAACATCAGCAGACACAGATTATACAGACTGCTCTTAAACAGAAAAGAAATGAAACTCAAGAAAAAAAGAAATAGCAATTAATGGAAATTGATGAACAAAATAAAAATATAAGAAATAACAGAGATTTACACATCATAACTTTAAACTGTCGATCACTTAATAAGGATGAGAAAATAATTGAATTATTAGAAGAACTAAATAATATAGAATGGGATGTGATTGGACTGAGTGAAGTTAGAAGAAATGGAGAAGAGTGTATTGAGCTAAACACAGGCGAACTATTTTATTATAATGGTGTTGGTAGTCAAGGAGGGACAGGCTTTATCATAAATTCAAAATTTAAACAACAAATAAAATGCTTCAAGGCATACTCGCCAAGAGTAATTAAACTCATCATAAAATCTCAGAAAAAAGGAAGTGGAAGAATTGAACTGATTCAAATACATGCACCTACAAGTACAGCCAGTGAAGAAGAAATGGACTTATTCTATAGCAACCTACAGCAAGCTATTGAAGAGGATCGAAGCCAGTACAAATGTGTAATGGGTGACTGGAATGCTAAGGTAGGAGAGGGAGGTAGTGAATCGTGTATAGGGAAGTTTGGACTGGGAGAAAGAAATGAGAGAGGAGAAAGAATGGTAGATTTTATGAACAGTTTTAACATGTATATCATGAATACATTTGTATATAGAGATGAAAGTGATAGGTGGACATGGATAAGTCCTAATGGGGAAACTAAAAATCAAATAGATTACTTTATAGTTAATAAAAAGAATCTGATAAAAGACATAGAGCCCACTGATATGATCAATATTGGAAGTGACCATCGCCCTCTACATGCTGTTCTTAATGTAAAAAAGAAATATAGGAAAAAGGTTACCAAACATAAAACAATAAGTACTAAGATATTAAAGGAGAATGGTTACAATGAATTGATAGAAAAAGAGATTAATAAAATAGAACTAAGAGAGACCGATATAAATAGTGTTAATAAACAACTAACAAATATTATAACTAAAACTGCAGATAGCATTAAAAGAATAGATGAAGAAAAGAGTGTTATTCCAAAGAAAATAAAAAAAATGTTAAAGAAAAGGAAACGATTAAGGAGAAATGGAGTGATAGATAAAATAGAATTTGTAGAGCTATCAAAGTCAATTAGAAAAGAACTTGAAATATGGAAACAAACTAAAGAAATAAAAGAAATAGAAAATGTTATAAAAAGTGATACAAGTTTGAAAAAACTGAATAGAAAACATCAACTAGGAAATAAGAAGATAGTGGCTATGAAGGATAAAGAGGGAAATATTAAGAGAGATGGAGAGGAAATCTTAGAAATAATGTGCTCCTTCTATAAAGACTTATATAAAAATGATAATAGAAATAAATATAATAATAAAAATATAAATGGTAATAATAGAGCAGATGAAAATAATATAAATATAATATCCAACGATAATAGTAAAAATATTAATTTTAATATTAGATTAAGTATTAATAAAAATGAAATGGATAAGAAATATGAAGAAGGTGAGGAATATAAAAAGATTTTGCTTGGAGAAGTTGAAAATATAATAAAAAATTGAAAGAAGGAAAAGCTGGTAGGGAAGATGGAGTCATAAACGAGTATGTAAAAGCTGCAGGCAAACCGTTAGCTCAACAACTCTGTAAATTATTTAATCAATGCCTGGAACAGAATAAAATCCCCGATATATGGCTGCAATCAGAGTTAATGCTGATTTTTAAGAAAGGAGATAGGTTACAAATGAAAAATTACAGACCAATAAATCTATTATCCGTGATATACAAGATTTTTATGGGAACAATAACTAACAGAATAGTTGGAATAATAGATGAAAATATGCCAGGAGACCAGGTAGGGTTTAAGAGAAACTATTCCATTGCTGATGGTATCCTTACAATAAAACAGCTTATATCAAAAGCTAACAAATATCAAATGAAAATGTGCCTTCTTTTTGTGGACTTCGAGAAAGCATTTGACACCCTTTTTACTGATGAAATACTTTCAGCACTCGAAGAGTTACCAATTGAACCAAAATACATTAAAATATTTCAGTTCATCTACAGGAACTCAAGAATAAAAATAACATTTAATGGAAATTATAAAATAATTGACTTGAATAGAGGGCTTAGACAAGGTGATATTCCATCTGCTAAAATTTTTACCTGGGTATTAGAAAGAGCTTTCAGAAAACTAAAATGGTCAAATAAAGGTATAAAAATAAATGGGGAATTTTTTAGCAATATCAAGTTTGCAGATGATATAGTATTAATATGTAAATCAATAGAAGAAATGTTAAATGAAGTAATAGTAATACTACAAGACATAGGTCTGAAAATAAATATTGGTAAAACAAAATTAATGTTAATAAATCAGGAAGGAATACTTAAAATGAATAATCAAATGATAGAGAAAGTCAATAAGTTACATACCTTGGAAGGATCCTAACCACTGATGATAATGACGACATAGAAATAACTGAAAGGTTAAATCTGGCCTGGAGGATTTATAATAAACATAAAAAGCTTTTTCAATCTAATGTGGACGTATCAGAGAAAAGAAAACTTTGGAATACCGTCGTCTTACCAGTACTTACATATGGAGCAGAGACTTGGACCCTGACAAAAGAAAGAATTAGAAAAATAAGAATAAGTGTAAGATCAATGCAAAGAAACATGCTCAAGGTCAGGAGAATAGACAGAAAATCCAGATAGTGGCTGCGGAAAGAGACCGGTATGATTGACATAGCTGAAGTAATATGCCACAAGAAATGGAGATGGACAGGTCATATTATACGCACAAAAGATGAGAGATGGACCAAGAAAATCCTAGAGTGGTGCCCAAGGGAATGTAAAAGGAAACAAGGCAAACCAAGAAGAAAATGGGAGGACGATTTTAAATTGGTGTGTGAGGATAAGGTTATGTGGATAAGACTTGCTGAGCAAAGAACAGAATTGAAAAGACTATCGAATGTTTATGTCCAAGCCTATTTGCCTTCCTCATAAATGTGATATAAAACCTCAAACTGTAGTTACAAAAATGTAATAATAAAAAAAAATAAATAAATAAAAATTATTTTAATAATGATAACTCTGTGATTATAATAATAACAAGTGAAATAATATTAACATTAGGATATAGTTTTGTGATAGTAAAATATGTAAAAGTATAATCTTGTTGAAATTTAAAAATATTTATGTAGTTATTAATAATTATTAGATAGTCATGTTAAAAATTATATGTTTTTTATGGATTTAAAGTAAAATAATTAATCAATGAAAAATAAATAATTAATTAATTAACAAACTAACATAATTAATATTAAAATAAAGTATGCTTAATTTATTAATTTATTGTAATATTATATAATAATTGGATCAGTCATTGAATGTATATAGTAATGATAAGTAACCACATAATCTTGTTAATAATTAAATAATAATTAGTAATAGATTAATTAAGTAAAATATGTTGGCATGAACTCCAACCACCTCTAACAGAGGAACCACAGCAATATTGCTGATTTGCATGTGTTTTTTTGAATATTTAGAATATCATTGTAAAAATGTTTTTATGCAATAAATGGTAATAATAATAGAACTAGGAGTGGTTTTATACTTCAGAGACAAGTCTTTGTTTTTGACTCCATCGTCAGAATCTTTTAATAAATTGATTTTTTTCAGAAAGGGACAGCGATTTCCGTATTGACATTTTAATTAACTCGATTTACAAACAAATAAAAAGTTTCACAAACAAACTGGTCAGACCGAATACCAAATTAAAACTGAAAGATTTTTAATTCTATGCTGTGTTAATCTTAAATTCATAGAAATTTGTAAAGAAAGAGGTCGCAAAATTAAATAAGACAGGGCGAGAATCAATAAATAATTGTTGTGGGAAATTACAGAAAAACAGAAGTGCCGTTTCGGTCAATTCCTTGAAAGTTTGCGGGTCTTGTCTTTATCTATATTTCTGGAAATTTTGTTCGTTATATAGAAATTTTTTTTGTTAAATAGAAACACTTTTAAACACAAAATTCAAGGGAACGTAAAAAAATTGTTACATAGAGTGTTCAATTTTGAAATTGAAATATATTTTTTATTCTTAATGAGATAATTGGTAGCCCTGCTGTCAACTTTAATACCCCCTCTAGGAGTGGGGGTGAAGAAAACTGAATGCATCCCTTCCATAAATTAATCTCTCTCTCTTTCACTGGACTTGGAGGCAGCAACATCTTTTTACTCAAGCTACTGAAAAGGCAGGTCTGCCAGGTACCATAAGGTGACACCATACTACATATCACTTTACTTCAAACAAGGTAAAACAACGTATTTAGTCTTAGGGCGCCCTACTAGTCTGAAGACAATTTATTTACCACGTTTAACTTGTGATTTATGGAAATTCTGACACATTTTAATTTTGGCTTGGATGCAGAAGTTTATTTTACCCACTTTAAATCTACTCCTAAAGGACATTCTGGCTACCAATTATTCTGGATTCTGTCTACATTTCAACGAATATTAATAATTTTAATATTTATAGTTATTATCATAATTTTATATATAATTAAACAATTATACTGTCTCTACACTCTATGGTTTCAATTTTATTTATAATTTAAGCTGAGTAGTTATTTGGAATTTATTTTCCCCTTCTCCTTAGCGAACATTGGCGCTGCGGACAGGATATTTTATCTATTTTCTTTTATTGATTGCTATATAGTGTACAGTCAGTATATTTGGCTCTACAAATTCTTGTTGAAATGGAATTTCTTACATAAACAATTAATTAGTTACGTGCAACAGAGGAATCAAGTACTAATAAACTTTGACCCTCAATACATAATAATATTGTGAACCTTTGATGTATAGTTTTTACAAGATATATCTAAACTTTTGTTTTTCTTTTACTACTTTAAATATTATTTCTGTTTTAAAGGTCACTTTTAAATTTAAAATAGTGTCACTTATAATTTTAAATCTTATAAAAACAATCATTTCGATCTTTAGACTTTTATATTCTTTTTTTTTAATAAAATTAAAGGATATAATTATTATTTATAATAATTTGAATTACAATGCCAGACCCTGGAGTGGGGGATACAGAGCAAGGGGAGACCCAGAAGAAAGACACTTCTCCCTCTACCTCCACTATTCAGTCTGACCCTCAAGTTCTTTCTCTTGATCAAAGAATAAAATTCTTAGAACGTTCGTTAAATAACACCGCTGCTAAAGCTAAAAGAATTGTTGAGCAGGGGCGTCTTATTAGAGAGGATGATTCTCAAATAGATTTATTTAAAGGAATGTTTAGGGAGTTAAAATCTTGGTTTGATGATTATAAACTATTTTGGGATAAATTATTAGAAGTCCATATACTTAAAGGGGATGATGATTCTTTCCCATCTACTAATTTTGAAAACCAGAGATCTAATGTGGAGAGGTATTACTATGAGTGCAACTCTTTGTATGAAAAATGTACTGCACCACCTCCTCCTGCTCTCGCAATTTCTGCTGTTAATGACAGCACTAATAATCAAACTATTATAGAAAATAGAATTATTTAGTCAAATTTACCAGGAATAACTGTGCCTGAATTTGATGGTACTTTAACTGAGTGGCCTTCTTTTCAAGATACTTTTAAATCTATGGTTCATGACAATGATAGAATACTGACAACTATTGAGAAGTTTCATTTTCTTAAGCGCTCATTAAGAGGTCCTGCTTTAAATGTAATTAAATCAATTCCATTGACTGAAGCTACATATAAGCAAGCTTGGAATGCATTAATTGATGCATATGAGAACAAGCGTTTATTAGCAGCCTCATATCTAAATAAATTAATTGATTTCAAACCTCATGAAGGAAAGCCTACTATTAAATCTTTAAGAGCTTTCTTAAATGTAGTTAAAGAAAATACTTCAGCTTATAAACAAATGAATATCCCTGATCATTTAGATTTTATTCTTTTTACTCTTGCTATTAAGAATCTTGACAGTATTACACGTCAAGCCTTCAAAATGGATAATGTTGAGGATACAAAGTCGTATCCTCAACATGCTGAGTTAATTAAATTTGTTAAAAATCGCTGTCAAGCTATGGAATTAGCTTCTGACAATAAACTTGAGTTTGGTTCAAGCAGTTCTAATAGAAATAATAATTCAGATCGTAAGAAAAATGATTCGAAGAACGATTCTAAAATAAAAACTTATAATCATAATAATCAAACTTCTTCACTTGCTAGTCCTAACGAATCTATAAATAAAAATTCTAAATCAGAAGGTAAGAATAAGAAAAATAATTTCACTAAAGATTGTTATTTATGTAAGGCTAGTCATTTGTTAAGTAGATGTCCTGTACTTCGAAATACTGATCCTAGAAAAAGGTTAGATCTTTTAAAAGATTATCAAGGTTGCTTAAACTGTCTTTACTTTGGTCATAATACAGAGACTTGTAAATCTAAAGGCTCTTGCTATGTATGTCAGAAGACTCACCATACAATATTATGTTCTAGTTATTCTAATGGTTCAAAAAATACAAATGAACCACAAGGTAGTTCACATAGTGGTAGCCACGCTAGCACTCAAGTTTGTAGTGCTACATTAATTTCAGATACATCTCAAAATAGAGATAAATCTGTTATATTATTAGGTACTGCTATTGTACACATAAAAGATCATAATGGACAGTATCAGCCTATTAGGCTAGTTTTAGATACAGGAAGTGAAATTTCTATAATTACTAAAAACTGTGCTAATAAATTAGGCTTAAAAGTTTTACCATCTAACCTTTCTATAACTGGTATAGGAAAGACAGTTGTTCAAGATAATTTTGGTGAAGTTGAGTGTTATTTAAAACCTATTAAATCTAATGAAACTTATTTTACTAAAGCTGTTGTTCTTAAAGATATAACTTTTCCATTTCCTTCTACTACTCTACCTGAATCTTTGAAGTCACAATTAGGCCATATTGAGTTGGCTGATCCTAATTTTTGGAAGTCTAGTCCTATAGACTTTGTTTTAGGAATGGATCTTATCCCTGAAATAATTTTAGAAGGTCAATTTTCTTCTGAAATGGGAACCCCAAAATTACTCTCTACTGTTTTCGGAAATGTAGTATGGGGAAAGTGCGATATTTCAGCATCGTATAAAACTAACTCACTTATGTCTACTTTATTTGTTAACAATTCTGATCCTATCTCAAAATTATTAGAGAGGTTTTGGCAAGTTGAAGAAGTTAGTCATAAGAAAATTGAGAATATTGAAGATCAAATATGTGAGAAACATTTTCAAGAAACTCACTACAGACTTCCTTCAGGAAAATATGTTGTCTCACTCCCTTTTAAATACCCTAAGCCTTATTTGGGTAATACTAAGTCTATTGCTTTAAAACGTCTGTATAGTTTGGAATCAAGACTACGTAAAAATAATGATTTAAGAATTGAATACAATGATTTTATGAAAAGTTATTTAACTTTAGGACACATGGAACTTTCTAATGATGAGCCTAGATATGTTATACCTCATCACCCAGTTCTAAAATCTGGTAATACTAAAAAACTAAGAGTGGTATTTAATGCTTCGTCTGTAGCCTCTGAAAGATCTTTAAACGATGTACTCTATACAGGTCCTAAACTACAGACAGATATGACTGATATATTAGTAAACTTTAGATCTCATAAAGTTGCTTTTGTCTGTGATGTAATTAAAATGTTCAGACAAATTTTAATTAATCCCAAGGAACGCTGCTATCAACATATATTATGGAGATTCAGTGAAGATGAAGAAGTCCAAGAATATGCTTTAAATACTGTGACTTATGGTATGGGTCCTTCCCCTTATTTAGCCATAAGAGTACTTAGACAGTTAGCTGAGGACGAAGGAGAACCATACCCTAGAGCAGTTAATATTATCTTAAAAGATATGTACACTGATGATTTTTTAACTGGAGGCTCATCTGAATCTGAGGCTTTAGCTATAGTCAATGAGTTAATTAGTTTATTAGCTAAAGGTGGGTTTGCCCTTAGCAAATGGGCTAGTAATTCTAAAACAATATTAGATGCTGTTTCTGATCAAAATCAAGATAGCACTATATCAGTTGCTCCTAAAGATGATACAACAGTAAAAATACTTGGACTACAGTGGGACACAAATGAAGATGTGTTATCGTACAATATTAACCCACCGGAAGTTGTATTGACAAAAAGATCTGTATTGTCAGCCATAGCTAAAATTTATGATCCTCTAGGATACTTTGCTCCAGTGGTTATTACGGCTAAAATAATACTTCAAGACATCTGGAAAGCCAACGTTTCTTGGGATCAAAATATTCCTACTGAAATAGGAAAAACTTGGATTAATTTTGTAAAACAACTACCGCTTTTAAGAAACATAAAAATCCCTCGATTTATGTCAATCAATACAGCTAAGTCTATTTATCTGATAGGATTTAGTGATGCTTCAGAAAGAAGCTATGCAGCATCTATTTATCTACGTTTAGAGCAACCTAACAACATTGTTGAAATTTTCTTATTAAAGGCAAAGACTAGACTCTCACCATTGAAAACTCTATCTATACCAAAACTCGAATTAATGGGAGCTGTTCTTCTTTCTAAATTAATTAAATCTATACAACCTTTTATCTCAAAACATAATATTAAAAATATTTTATGTTTAACTGATTCAACAATAGTCCTTGGGTGGTTACAAGCTCCACCATTTCTTTTGAATACTTTTGTGGCAAACAGAATTGTTGCCATAACTGAAGAGCTACCAGTAAATTATTGGGCTCATGTTAATTCTGAGTATAATGCTTCAGATTGTGCTTCAAGAGGACTTATGCCAAAAATGTTAGAAAACTTTATGCTATGGTGGAATGGGCCATCATGGATATTATCACCTCCATCAGATTGGCTTATTTCTAATATTAGAGTTCCCCATAATGAACTTATTGAACTTAAACCAGTTAAGGTTTCAATGGTATTAACTTCTAATTATATGGAACTATATGATTATATATCTAAGTTTAGTAATTACAATAAGTTACTCAGAGTCGTTGCTATGTTACTTCGATTTATTAAAAATTGTCGCATCTCTAAAGATAACAAACTTTTAAGAGATAAAGGAACAATTTCTGTAACAGAGCTTAATTTAGCTCTAACAGTTTGTGTGAAATCTGCTCAAGCTCATCATTTTCCAAGTGGAGTGGAGTTTAAAGACTTGAATAAGTTGAATCCTTTCCTTGATGAGCATGGTGTTTTAAGAGTGGGCGGTAGACTTGCTAATTCTTCCTTGCCTTTTAACCTCAAACACCCTATTATTCTTCCAGGCAAATGCCATTTGAGTTTTATTATAATAGATCACTATCACACATGGCTTATGCACGCCGGTTGTAACTTAATTTATTCTGTTATAAGTCGAAAATTTTGGTTAACTTCCGCTAAACAAATAATTAGAAATCGCATTTTTAAATGTTTGCCATGTTATAAGGAACATGCTAATAAAATATGTGCAACTCCTTTTATGGGCAATTTGCCCTCTAATAGATTACAAGAAGGCCGTGCTTTTAGTCATGTTGGTGTAGACTATGCCGGCCCTTTTATTATAAAAGAATCTACTAGAAGAAAAGCACCTACAACTAAAGCATACCTCTGTTTATTTGTATGTATGACAACCAAAGCTCTAGACTTAGAGATTGTTTGTAATTTATCTACTGATGCTTTTCTAGCTGGCTTAGATAGGTTTATGGCTAGAAGGGGTAAACCTGTCTCTATTTATTCTGATTGTGGGTCTAATTTTTTGGGAGCAGCGAACGTTCTCAAAGAATTTTTTTCTAATCAAACTCCTCCCATATCTTATGATCCTATTATTCAAAATCTTGCTTGTCAAGGTGTCTCTTGGTCATTTAACCCTCCTCATACGCCTCATTTTGGAGGATTATGGGAAGCTGGGGTTAAAAGTGTAAAAAATCTTTTACACCGAGTCACCAACCAAACTTCATTTACCTATGATGAACTTAATACTCTATTTTGTAGAATAGAAGGGATTTTAAATTCTAGACCTTTATATCCTATCTCTTCTGATATTAATTCTTTTGAGTGCCTTACACCTGGGCATTTGCTTATAGGGGGTCCTCTTGTTACAATACCCGAACCAGACCTGTTAGATGTGAAGGAAAATCGTCTGTCAAACTGGCAATTGGTCCAGCAGCGAGTTCAGCATTTTTGGTCTAAATGGCGGTCTAATTACCTTAATACATTGCAACAGCGTAACAAGTGGTTAAGAAAAAGTCCTAATTTACAAATCGGTGATATGGTTTTATTTAAAGACTCTGATTCACAACCTCAGCAGCGGTCCCTTGCCAGAGTTACAGACGTTTTTCCTGGTCAGGATGGTATTGTTAGGGTTGTTATGATTAAAACCCCCAATGGCTCTTACAAAAGAGCAGCTTGTAAGTTAGTACCTCTTTTCCCTATTGATAGAGATTCTTTTTAAACGTTGTACTTATTTTTTTTCTTTTATTTTTTACAATATTTTTATTTTATTTTTACATAATGTTCTTTCAAAAACCGTCTGTTTTTGGTGGGCGGAATGTTCAATTTTGAAATTGAAATATATTTTTTATTCTTAATGAGATAATTGGTAGCCCTGCTGTCAACTTTAATACCCCCTCTAGGAGTGGGGGTGAAAAAAACTGAATGCATCCCTTCCATAAATTAATCTCTCTCTCTTTCACTGGACTTGGAGGCAGCAACATCTTTTTACTCAAGCTACTGAAAAGGCAGGTCTGCCAGGTACCATAAGGTGACACCATACTACATATCACTTTACTTCAAACAAGGTAAAACAACTTATTTAGTCTTAGGGCGCCCTACTAGTCTGAAGACAATTTATTTACCACGTTTAACTTGTGATTTATGGAAATTCTGACACATTTTCATTTTGGCTTGGATGCAGAAGTTTATTTTACCCACTTTAAATCTACTCCTAAAGGACATTCTGGCTACCAATTATTCTGAATCCTGTCTACATTTCAACGAATATTAATAATTTTAATATTTATGTTACATTAGAGATTGGGCACTAATATTTTTATTTATATTTATATATATATATATATATTATATATATATATATATATATATATATATATATATATATATATATATATATATATATATATATATATATAAATAAAAATATTTAATATTTGTAGTTATTATCATAATTTTATATATAATTAAACAATTATACTGTCTCTACACACTATGGTTTCAATTTTATTTAAAATTTAAGCTGAGTAGTTATTTGGAATTTATTTTCCCCTTCTCCTTAGCGAACATAGAGACTTTCGTTGTATAGAAGTTCGTTATATGGAGGTCCGACAGTAATTCATTATATTAAAAAAATAATAATAAAAAACGTACATAGATAAAAATTGAAATAATACTAATAATAAGATGAAATTTAGCACATATGTTAGTCTTAACATGGCTACATGCTCGCTAAATCTCATTCCAATCATTTTTCCACATTATATGATTGTTTAAATTATCCCTGAGTCATTATTGTGGATTAATGACATCATAAAATAATTATTTTACAAATAGCAAATAAGACTGATTGCTGACACTACAGCAATAGACTGATTTTCGTACAAAATTTCAACTCTCTACAATGATAACAGAAACACACACACACATACAGACAGACAACTTTGTGAAAACCACCCAGGAGGTCTTAAAAACACCTGAAACGGATAAATTCGGTGACATCCTGGTTTCAGATTTTCTTTGCAAACACAATACTTTTCCTATATACCTACGGTATAAATTAGGAAAAGTAAAAAGTTATCCCAGAACTCATCCAACTGATCATGCTCAATGCTGTTTAACAAGTCATGCAACAAAAATAGTAGATATACCAGACATGCCAAACTTCATTTGGCACAGAATTTGAAAACCATTTTATCAAAAGTTTTTTTTTAATTTTAAATATTTGTCATTCAATAAAAATTGAAGTAATTCTGATAATAATATGAAACTTGTTAGACTTATATAGTACTACATCCATGTCAAGTTTTACATTTATTACATAATTTTTCAGTGTTGAATAACTGAGGGTAAATGACGACATAAAAAAAATATTTCTCTAGACCTTAAGATTACCTTAAACTAGTAAATCAATAATCATAATAAAAGCTACTACAGTCAATCATTTAGTTTAAAAATCTTGACAGGTCAGTTTAGACACCACTGATTCTAAGAAAAAAATCCCTGCTAGAAAGGAGCGGGAAAAACTATGTAAACAAATCAGGTTATTTTACCCATATTTTCTTGGCGATGTTTTTTTACATTTCTTTTGTGTAGTTTTATTTTAATATATCATTTTAAGATTAATTTGTAAGTAGTTTTCAAAACGATATAATCACAAACAAAGTGAACGATTGCTGGGAAGATGTTTTTTTCTCTACAGCAGTTATTGTGGTAGGGATTTTTTTTTCTATTTTTAAGTGGGAGGTTGGCAGCTGCTTCTCTGATTGGTCAATCCCTGAAATACTTATGACCTTGGGGATTTTTAAACTAAACAATAGACTGTAAGAGGTCCTGAAAACACCTGAAACGGATAATTCAGGTTAAATACTTGTTTTGGATTTTTTTGCAAACATGTAAATGAAGAAAAATAAAATAAAACATTACTTTAAAGTCAAAGAAAATAAGACTGATGATGGTCATAAGTCATACAAAAAATAAAACAGGTATAGACACCAAACTAAAAGCTCCCTTTACAGAACAGGTACTGATAATAGCAGATGTAATGGAGAGTTTTGACCTAAAGTAGATTGTATGCTGGAATAAAATACAATTTAACTGATATCCATAGCGTATCTGTGAGGGACCTTTGTTAAGCTTTGGCATGCTTAGGTACTTCTCACATTTTAGTACCCTCCCTTCTAGATCATCTTACTAGTGCCAGGAAAATAAAAGAGGAAGAAGTCTCTCCACAACAATATATTTCTTTTTAGCAAAGCGCTTTCAACCTAACAAGAGGTCATCATCAGTGCTAGCCGTTGAATAAAGAAGAGGGTGATAGATGAGTCTTACAGATCAGATATCAAAGATAGACTCTTGCTAAAAAGAAATATATTTTTGTGGAGAGACTTCTTCCTCTTTTATTAAGATGAACTCCATTAACGCTCACCTTAGTTCTTCAGTGTCAGGAAAGGTATAGTTATAAATAATAACAGAGATCAGCTTAATACATATATTCTGAAAATAGGTTCAAAGAGTACTTACATATTTATTCATATATCAGGTAATCCCTACACCTTAAGATATAAGTAATTGATACATTTGATATTAAAATACGAAATTATGGCAAAATACCTAAAACATGATTCTGAGACCGAACCTGGACCTGTTCTGAAGTACCACCACTCTCTTTCCCTTTCTCCCCATCTCGTCCCCACTTAGCACTTTATCCCTTCTTAATATATCATTATAGATTTGGATATTAAGTAGAAATAGGATATCAGCAGTTTAATCAAGGATAATATATCATTGTATAGGTAAGTTGTTTATACTAAGTCATGTGACATCACTAATAATAAATTTGATCGTCACATATCTAAAGGAATATTAAAAAGAAAATGAATACAAGATGTTTACCTCACACTGATAGGGTTTCTCGCCAGTGTGTATCCTCCTGTGTTTCTTGAAGTGTTCAGGGTATATGAATGTAGCACCACACACTTGGCACTTAAACGGCCTTTCTCCCGTATGCGCTGCCTTGATGTGATAATCAAGTAATCTCCTACGTTTGAACGCCTTGCCACAGTCCACACACTGGTAGCGCTTGTCATCGTAATGCGTTGCTCTTTTATGACTCTGCAAGTTACTTCTCTGACTAAAAATATCAACATAATTACAATCAGCCTTATCTCACTTGTATTAGGTTGGACATCAAAATTGTAAATACAAGATGATCAATGGTTGTACAATAGTGCGACCATGCAATAGAATTTCTTGTTTCATTCCTTCATTCCTCTGTAAACAAATGCTAATTTCTTTCATAACTTTGTTTTAAGTAAAAAAGGTAGCTTATTTAATTCAAAAAATAAAAATGTAAAACGAATCAATTACAAAATTGTTACGTATACATAATACATAGAATTTCATGATTATACACAATGGATGATTCTCCTTTAACTGAGGGTCAGAGTGAGTTCCAGCTCTGTAGGCACCTCGATGAGTTAGACATAACTAGAGGAGGACATGAAGAGATAATAGAAGGTTATACTGTAAACACATTATTGCCATTTAGCGGAACTACAGCTGAACTACATAGATGAACTCCCAGCTGTACAAATAAAAAGTTATTTTTTGTACTCCATGCAAAAAAACTTCTTTTTACAGGGGATACAAATTTTGCATTCTGTGCAAAAGAGAAAAAAGTAAACCTAAAGTCTTCTCAGAAAATAGTTATTTATGCCATAAGGCTGAGAAGTGTGTCTTTATGTCACGGCAATTAGATTTACCGACGAGCGAAGCGAGTCGGGAAAAATTGCCAAGACATAAAGACATTCTCAGCCGGATGGCATACACTATTTTTTTTGAGGTAGCACTCATTAAATAAACTGCGCTATATACTTAATTGAAAAAAACAAACGTCCAATTAACTCCATATTATAGTCGTCATAAAATTCATCCATAGCTTCACACTTTTACTCAAAAATGTAAAAGCTTTACAAATAAACACACAAAAATTGTCGATTAGAACACCTTTTAAAAACGAAAAAAATAGTCTACGAACAAAAACAGAAACAAAATGAACGTTTTTAAAGAAATCTCATGAAGGTTTAACACAGATTGTTTTTTGAACATGCTACATTACAGTAATGGCGGCAACATATGAATTACTTTTACGTCCTAGGAGTTTTTTAACATTCATTATTGTCCTCAGAGGTGAAAAGTACTAAATAACCTCCTACAACAATAATGATTGGCTTCTCATCTTAAAAACGGTCCAATAAAGTGCTTAATTACGTACTACCTCAAAAAAACTATATTACGCTCTCTTATAATCATGCATTAAACATAAATTAAGAGATTCTCTTATTCAAAATACGAGTTATAAGAATTGTTATATAACAAACTTCCAAAATTCTGTGGTCAAATTGCAATTTATGTAATTTAAGTAAAATTAGGTGTTTGCAACACCTCCCTTATTTCCATACATGTATAGAATTATCAACATTTTTATTTAATTAATTTTTTCATAAAACTTAACAAAAAGGTCCTGCAACTCCTAAAATAAATGAGTATATTTACCCGAAAGTAGCTCCACAGAATTCACACTGGTAAGGTTTCTCTCCGGTGTGAGTTCTCTCGTGATCTCGTATCTCCGCTTTCCTAGCAAAGGCTTTACCACAGATGCGGCATATGAAGGGTTTGTAACCAGTGTGTATAACACAGTGCACCTCTAGGTTTCTAGCACTGCTAAAAGCTTTCCCTATACACCCAATATCATATCTATTAGTATCTATACTTCAGCCATATTAAATTCAAAAATAAAATAGGTCTGCTTTGTTGACCTACTAGGCTCAGCTTGACCCTTTCAGGGATCTTATAATGATTGTTCTCCTTAGATCCATTTTCAAAACAGGAAATGAATTCTAGGAGCACAAATAAGTTCAACCACATAGATTTATATCACACAAAACACACACACACTTATATATATATATATATATATATATATATATATATATATATTATATATATATATATATATGTATGTATGTATATATTATATAAATATGTATATATATATATATATATATATATATATATATATATATATATATATATATAACTATGTAACTTGGTTTCTTATCTTTTTTATTTATTTATTCCTTTTTTACTTGAAACTGATTAAACCCAGTCATCTAGTTTAGTTTTTAATTAGTTATACTACGTTATATAATGTCAGTGTTAAAGTAATCTTGTTAAATTATAGTTCTTTATTTTAATTTTCCTCAGCTCTCGCTTTACCTAGTCATAACTGTAGTTTAAGTAGGTAATTTTAACTCATTGTCTTATAAAGTACGCTTAGATCATCTGTTCTGCGTCCACTACTCCGTCCTTTAGCGTTTCCTGCTACTATCCTATCTCCTCCTTTTATCTCATAAATCCTTAATAGAGACATTTTTATGTATTTGTTCTTTAAATTTAGTTATATCTTATTTTTTTTTAAGTTATTGTGTTTACTCTTTTTTTTTTTAAGTTATTGTGATATTGTATTGTACCTTATTTGTACCTTATTATGGCAATTATGCTTATAATGGTGTAACATTAAATAAATAAATAAATAAAATAAAATATATATATATATTATATATATAATATATATATATATATATATATATATATATATATTTATTTATTTATATAATACATTGAAGAATTGGACAATGCACATTGATCAGCTACCAAAAAGAAGCTATGGAAACTAGTGCAGACTAGTAAAGACAAAGCTGCAGACTGCCATATGAGGCTATTAAAAATAAATAATAAATAATACGCCCTTCGAAATAGTTATTATTTAACTATTTACAATATTTTTCTAACACGAACTTATTAATTCTATAATAAGTATTATGATTTAAATAGTCATTGATTCCTTTTATTTTAAATTTTTAAACTGCATATTGCGTATCTTTTTTGGTAGATAGTTGAAGAGACTTATTCCTAGTACATGGTACCCTACTTGAGACTACTTAAATCTGTGCTGTGGTATAATTAAACCCTTGCTTTTAGTTTCATAAACATGACTTTTAGGAGCAAAATTATTTTAATAATTTTTAATAAACAACAGCAATTGGTAAATGAATAAATTTACAACATTTATAATGTTGAAATGTTTAAAATACTTCTTACATGATGCTGTTTGTTTTAAAGAAATTTAATGACAAAAAAATACTATCAGAATAATAGCAGGAATTCAACAAAACAGAATCATGTAAGAAGTATTTTAAACGTTTCAACATTATAAATGTTATAAATTTATTAATTTACCAATCGCTGTTGTTTATTAAAGCCATTGAAAATAATTTTGCTCCTAAAAGTCATGTTTATGAAACTAAAAGCCAGGGTTCAACTATACCACAGCACAGACTTAAGAAGTCTCAAGTAGGGTACCATGTACTAAAAATAAGACTCTACAACCATCTACCACAAAAGATACGCAATTGCAGTTTAGAAATTTAAAAACAAAATAAAGCAATGGTTATTTATAGCATAACACTTATTATAGAATTACTAAGTTCTTGTTAGAAAAATAAGAAGTTTAAAATACTTCTTACATAATTTCTTTAAAAGTTTGTTCAGATTAACAATAACCTATGGACTTTCGACTGGGCATGTAGGGTTAAAGGATCCTTTTAGCAAGGTAGTAAATTGTGCTAGTTGTTGAGAGCCTCTACAAAACTCACCTCGCCAGAGGCCCGTAGCTAATTGTTAGTTGAAAAATCATTAAAACCAGAAAATCATCCAATTAAGTTGAAATTTTGTTGAAGTGTCTCTTTTTATTAAAAAAAAACAATAATGTAAAGTTCTAATATAATATAGCTATACTAGCTGCATCCTCGGTTTTATCAAATCACATTTGATAAGCAGCTTGTTAAGTGGGTGGATGAGCAACCACTGGGATTAAAGCCAATTTTCTGGTCTTGGTATAAGGCAAAGCAAGTCCAAAGATCAACTAAATTATAAATTAGACATTTATGAATATTAAGATAAGTGTATATGTAGCGAATCTGATGAGGTGAAAAAAAGTTATGTGGTACCGTATAACCATTTTTAAAATTTTATAAAGTTTAATGTTAAGGCTGTATATAAGAACATTACTTGAGATTGAGTAAGACTAATTCTGTTATAATAACTTAGGTTAAAGAAATCTTCTTTACTAGTTCCCCTCAATTCTTTCATCAAATTAATAAGTTTTCCTTTAAACAAAATTTCAAATGTAAGATTTAACATGTCCGATTAAAAACGTATTAAAAACTCACCACAAATCTGACAGGTAAAGTTCCTAATAGCTGAATGAGTCCTGTCGTGCTGTATAAGATTCTGTTCAGTAATGAAGCCCTTACCACACTGGTTACACTTGTAAGGCCTGGGTCTGTCTGTGTGTGTTTTCTCGTGAGCTCGTAGTGTGTATTTACTGGCAAAGTCTTTACCACACTCGGAGCATTTGTAAGGTCGTGCTCCTGTGTGTGTGTTGTAATGCTCTTCAAGCATATTCCTCGACCTGTAAAAACAACAGTATTAGCTTGCTTAGCTACATCAAATGCTCAAGTCTCAAATACAAATAAAAACACTTTAGAAAAATACTTTATATAACTGATAACAGCAAATCCGGTGTACTGGTAATCTTAAGTAATGCTGCCACTGTAACAATATACAATTTTCTTATAACAAAGTTGGCAATACTTCCAGTTAATGGATTATTATGTTCCATTATCAATGAATGATTAATTATGTATCAAATACTAATATAAATATTAGTGCATGGCAATTTTTTAAGCATTTTAAATTGTATTTTAACGTTTTTGATTAAAATTGTGTTAAAAGTAGCCCTTGTCAACTAAATGTATATCATTGTATTCTACAACACTTTTGCTATCTAAGCACGATTTTATGAAATACTTAGCTGGCTTTTCATGCCATAATATTTGGCATGTCAAGCCAGCTATGACCTTTCTTCATTAGTGGATATTTGTGACACAATTTCAAAAAAATATTTTGTTGTTAGGGTGGTACTACTTAATAAAGATACACTATATTGTGTCCCGCTTGAGTTCGTTCAGGTTACACTAACAAGCTATCACTCAAGAAAACAAATTTATAAACAGCACAGAATCCGGAATTAATACATTGAACAGATAAAAAAGAAAACAGAAGATTTTTGTATTTTTTACTAAAAAATTTTGACTCCCGACTGAAAGACAGTCAAACAAATAGTCTGTCGATGAATATGTATGAGATAATACTGAATAAACAAACAAAAAAGTGTAGATTGTATCATGTTCGCAATGATTACTGAAATAGATTACTGATAAAAAAGTGTAATGAATGACAATGCTTAATCAATAAACTTAAACCACGCAGCTTTAATAATAAACCTCTATGTATAGTATAAATGTAATTATGATATTATAAAATAATTAAAGGATATTTAAAAATAATAATAATACTGCTGATTCTTTATTTTATGGGCAGTTGGTAATAATGAATAAAGAATGTAATAATTAGGTTTATGTTACAGTCATTAGTTTGCCAAGATGATGAGTTAGCTTTTCCCATGGCTGGGCAACATTTCTCACCGTAATGAATAAACAACACTTATCTAGTACTCATAAGATGTTTTCAACTTATCAGATGAGGAAGTGATAAATAAAGTAACACCAAAAGGGAGTGGAGAACCACTTCTCATCAATTTTCATATGGGAACACTATTAGCACACAAAGCACATTAAACAACGAATGAAGAATAACGGATATATAAACAAACATTAATATTAAAAGTTGGCAATGCTTGATTTTAAAACATGCATATCAGGTGTTTCATAGAGTGAAACTCTTCATTGTGAAATTTATCAAAAATGTTTTAAATACAGTTTTTTTCAATTATTTTTTGTTTATGATTTTATCATTACTTCTAAAAATACAATTATAGGCCTCTCAGGATTAACCCTAAAAATATATATTTCATATAGCTTTAGCAATGCCGGATAAAATGTCTCACAGATCACCTCTCTTAATTTAACATATTAAAGGTAATAAACTAATTTAAAGTATAAACTCACAAGTAAGCTTTGCCACATGTATCACAGACGTGGTTCTTAGCCTGCGGTAGATGCATTCTCTTGTGAACCCGGAACAGTCTGAGATTAGTGAAGACACGGAGACATATCTCACACTGGAAGTCGCCCTCCTCGTTAGCAACATGCTGATCAAAGTGAGCCGACATCTCGCTACGTTTGAGAAACTCCATACCGCACATGTCACATATGTACAGTCGTATGTTGTGTTCAGACTTCATGTGTAGTGTGATAGCTTTGGCTTCACCCTGAACCTTGTTATCAGCTGAACACAGCAGACAAGTATACATCTTATCTGTCCTGTTTACAATCTGCAAGACATCATTAAAGTTTTATCATTTTACAACTTCGTGATAAACTTAAATAATTTTTTATTTAAAGGGAATACTTTAATTAGTGAAATATGCTCACCCCACTATACAAACTAACCAGAGGTTAGAATAAGTACCTTTGATTCTCCTGATTGATACACCTGAATCTTACTAAACAGTAAACCTTCCATGCTTTACTGACTTATCCACCCAAAGCAAGTTATATCAGGTCAAATCTTATTGCAACCTTTAACTTAAATCAACTGAGCTGATCAATTCACCTCCAACCGTTTTTTTAAGAGAAATTTAAAAACTCAACTTCTCACTGTACTGGCGACTTCAGGTAAAACAAGAGGCTTTTGGCCTCTTAGAATCATGACAGATTTTTTTTTTTTAATTTCACTAATTTTTTCTCTATAATTATTTCTGTTGGTATAAATAGAGAAATACAAGAGATCTTTCCCATCCAGCCTAAAGTGTAATAAAAATTTAAATTTCTCTTCTAGCCAAAAATTTTATTATAAAGTAGACAAAGAAAGATATAACGTATTACCATCTGAGGTATAATGGAAGGAACATCGGGGTTCTTCTTGGGAGACACACCTTTCTTCTTATTAGACTCTTCTTCATCTTCATCTTCCATTTCATCTTCATCAAGAACCTAAGAGTAAATAATGAAGATAAAAAAATACACTCTATACATAATACAGAATGACAAGTAAATACAAAAGAGTATTTCCCAAGCCTTAAAAATTCTTAACAAAATACGTAAATACTGTAAACCTTGCTTTTGTTTTTTTTTTTACTTCTTCCATTAACAGTAATTTTATTTTTATATGGTATGTTCCCGGTAAACCTCCAACGGGACACAGTGTATTTTATGTATATTTTTTTATCTTTACATATTTGTTTTTCAGGCAATGAAAAAAAATATATTTTTATATATTGTTAGACACATATCATAGATTTTTGATAAATATATTTATTTATTTTAAGATATTCAGGACAATACTGACAAAATCAAAACTCAGCTCTTCTCAAAATTAAAAAAATATAATAAATAAACTTAAATTCGTAAATAAAATTAACTATTCCCCTTAGCCTAAAAAAATTTTAAAGACCAAACCTTAACAGTTAAACCCCCAAACATAAAAAAAATAATAATATAACCTTTACACCCAGGACCCGCGTGTCCGATCAACCTGATTGAGTCTTTTCTGTGATTTCCCTCAATTTTACAGGCAAATGTCAGGTTGAATCATCAAAAGTCAGTCCACAGACTGCATAGGCAACCCTTTTAGAAACTCCTGCAAACTACCTTTACAATATAAACCTGTTCATAACACCATCAAAAATATCTTCTGACAATATTAAAAAAAAATAGTAATTATATAAAAAATAAAATACCCAAATCAAAAAATATAAAATTATCCTTAACCCAAACAAACCTCCTCACACCCCAAAAAAATAATCAAAATTTATACCACAAAAATTACAAATAAATAAATAAAATAAAAAGGCACAAATTACCCTAAATCAATTAATAAAATATGGCTCTGGTTTACACAAACAAATATTGCATACTTCTGCCAATAAAGAATGTTGAAAAAAATAACTTTAACTTATAAAAAAAATATATTTCATGCAGTTTTAAACAAAAATCTATAATATATGTCAAACTATAGCTTAATAAAACATTAAAATTACTTTAATATAGTGTATTAGTATAAACTAACTTAGGATTCAATGCTTTATCCAAAATAGGCAATATTACACTATTCTATAACTTAACTTTTCAAAGTTACCAAAAGTAGTAACAAAATTACCATAATTGTTTACTTATTTACCAAAATAATAATGGTGAATTTGAACTCATAAAAGTCTATTTACTGGGAGACCATTATCAAAAGTCTTGGACCATGTTTCCCCTAATTTTATCTGAAATGTTTTACCCTGTATAACCATGACTGTTACACCTCCATTTTTTTATGCTTCAACCCGTAGGGTCATTTAGTGTTTTCCCCTCACTCAAATCTGACTCAACATTAACCCCTGAGTTTGTACACATCCAATCATCTAGGAAGCACACCCTCCGTACATGGTAGCAGTAACCAGTTCACAGTGTGTCTACAGTGTATCGACAACTTTAAAAATCATGACAGCTCAGTTTAGGCACCACCGATTCTAAAAAATAAATCCCTACAAAAAGGCAGCGGGAAAAAAACTTTGTAAACAAATCAGGTTATGTTACCCGTGTTTTCTTGGCGATGTTTCTACATTTCTTTTGTGTAGTTTTATTATTTAGGAAGTATGCAAATGGAAAAAATGAAGTGTGAAGGGAATAATAAACACAAGAAGAACCACAAACGAAGTGAACGAATGCCGTGAAGGAGGTTATTTCCCTACAGGGGTTATGGGATTATTAATTGATAATAATAATAATAAAATAAATCACTTAAGGACAATTAATAAATTTTTATATGATAAAGGAATATTCAAATGCAAATATGTAAGTAATTTAAAAAAAAAAAAAAAAAAAAAAAAAAAAGTTTTCATCGATTCTTTTCCTAATACTGAACAGTGCGTGTAGTACTTAAGAGTGGAGCACGCACTATTAAAAAAAAAAGAAAAAAAAAGGGGTTATGGGAGTAGGGAATTTTTTTTTTCTCTTTCAAGAGAGGGGTTGGCAGCGGCTTCTCTGATTGGTCGATCCCCAAATGCTTATGACCTTGGGGATTTTTAAACTTAATGATACACTGTAGTTCATTTAGCTCAACCGGACACTATCCAAACTCACTGCTCTGGCTAGTATCTGCAACTAATTAACAGTGTGCCTAGTTCAGCTAGACTCTGGCTAGGCTCACCGCTCTGGCTAGCACCGACAACTAGTTCACTTTGTGCTTGTTTCATCTAGTCATACTAGCTCGTCTGATCACATTAGTTTCACTTGACCTCGTCCTTCGTCTCACCAATCTCATCCGTTCCACTAGCATCACCAGACTCTAGCTAGGCTCACCGCTCTGGCCAGTCCAGCACAACCGGCAAAGAACTCTAGCACCCAGATGTCAGCGTGTACAAACTCATTCTATAGCCCTGACCTGAAAGTCAAAGCTCCACAGTGCCATTAGGAGACGTCTGTCTTCAAGAACCGAGCACTTTGTTCCTAGTCACTTACGTTACTTGTGTCGCCGCCATCACTTTCACTGACTAAGTTTTCGGACATACAAAGGCTCAGTTTATCTTTCCGACCTTCATCTCCCCCAGCCCGCAGAACATTAACTTTTCGTGAGCCGGAGACAACGGAAACGTGGATCCAGACTTGTCTCAGATGAAACTAGATCGAACCCCGCATTTGCGTATTAGTAGCCAAGGAAACCACGTAAAACCTTGGCTGGGTTGGCCGGCCTTGAATTCAAGACCTCCTGAATGTACGGTACAAGGGATAACCTCATATCGAGGTCCTCCCCCGGCTGGATTTGAACCCTCGACCTCCAGGTCGAAAGGCGAGCGCTCTACCACTGAGCTACCGGACTCGGTTCCATTTTGTTATTAGAAATCATTATAGTGCAACTCATTTTATATTTTTATTGTGCTACTTATGTTCAATTTTGAAGAAAGAAATTTAAATCTCTCTTTTTGTCATTGGGGTATAACATTAAGAAAAAGCTACATCCCCCCCCCCCAGGGCAACAATTTTACAGCTGTGTATACCTCCCAGAGAAGAAGCTCTGTAAAAACCCTGGAACCAAGTAATAGGAAGCTACCTCTACACCTTAGACTGAATGGTTACCTCTAATTTAATTTGAACTCCATGAGGGTTGGTAATGGAGCGCTTCTCATTCTGAGGGGTGTAATCACTATCGTTATCATCGTCCAGACCTATATCTGCCCCGTCATCTTCAACTACCACTTCCTAAAAGTAAAATTACAAACATTCTCATCCACAAAAACCAAACTATATTTTTTCATAAAAGTTTAAAAAAATCAGGTATGAGGTACCTCAGAACTTTTCCTCATCACATCGGATACAGAAAATGAAAATCATCAAATATATACTGCAACACGACTTTGGACGAGCCTCGCTCTCTCCTTCTCACATAGCAACTACATCCTGAAGCTGCTTAACTTTTAAGATGCAATCAAAATCATGGATATGCTAGTTGTATTGAAACAAACTTGGTGCACTTATTTATTACGTAAGGTTTACACTTGCACCCAATTTCAACTCCATTAGATTTTTAATACTTAATTATTTTTTTATAATGCTGATAATGAGATGAAACTTGGCACATATATATGACTACATGCGTGCCAAATGTTAAACTGATCTCAACATTTTTCTGTGATTTACGATTTTCAAAACTTCTGCTTAGTCATTAATGTGGGTTAATGAAAAAAATATTTTTATGATATCATTTTTTTTATGAACTGAAAAGCATTTTTTATGATGTCATTAACCCACATTAATGACATCATAAAAAAATATTTTCTGGATTGCACAACTGCACCTACAGATTGATTATTGTACTAAGTTTCAACTCTCTAGCATAAATACACTGGGAGCTACCATGATGAACAGACAGCTTGGTGAAAACCACTCTGGAGGCCTGCAACGGATAATTCAGGAGACATCCTAGTTTCAGACTCTTTGCAAACACAATACTTTCCTAATATATCCACGGAATAAATGAGGAAGAGTAAAAAGGGCATTAGACACTTAAGTTTAAATTAAAAAGGTTGTATTTACCGCATGTTGAAAAAGTAATTGAAGAATCAGCTACCGTCGATACTTGCTGTTGGATATAAATATCCCTGGACCGGTTTCAGCATAATGCCATCATCAGCAGGCGGGGCAACACTCGAGCTCTCAACTAATAAAGTTATATCAGTGAATAACTTCTAGTCTCAATGAGCACGACGAGCCCTCTGAAGATAAGGGAGGAAGTAGGAAAGTGTTTATAAAGGGAATGTGTACTGAGTCAAGGCCGTGACCGTGAGTAGTCAGGTGTGTGAGTCAGGTGTGCGTGTGAGCCATCTGACGTTATGATGCTTTGTGTCTTTTATTATGATGTATAACGTCAGATGACTCACATGCACACCTGACTACTCAGGGTCACGGCCTTGACTCAGTACACATTCCCTTTATAAACCCTTTCCAACTTCCTCCCTTATCTTCAGAGGACTCGTCGTGCTCATTGAGACTAGAAGTTATTTACTGATATAACTTTATTAGTTGAGAGCTCGAGTGTTGCCCCGCCTGCTGATGATGGCATTATGCTGAAACCGGTCCAGGGATATTTATATCCAACAGCAAGTATCGACGGTAGCTGATTCTTCGATTACTTAAGTTTAATCTTGAATCTTTAATTGAATTCCCCTCCCAAGACTGAAAACCTAAAATGTTCTTCATGCCCAGAAAGAATCTATTCCCAACAGAAAACATTAATAGAACGTCAAAGCAGGACAAGTAGTTGGAATTAAAGTTGTATTATCCTTAGATATCCTCTTAAGTCAGGTTCAGTTGAACAAAAAAAATAGTATTTTGTTCAGAAGAAGTCTGTTGTATAATAGTGGTTGATTAAAATTATTTGTTGTTCCATGTATTGTTTGAACTATTATTATGTGGGCCCCTTAACAGGCTAATCAGCCTAGCAGACCTGCCACTTGTCTCCCTGCGGTCTCTTTGAGCCATAGATAGTTTAGGATAGTAGGCTAACTAGGGTGAAACTAGAAGTAAGAGACCAACTACCTCCCCACCCCCAAAACACTACTGAACCTTAACTATATCATAGAGGTCATCTACATAAATATCAAACTAGATATGAATATGTTAAGGTATAAATAAACAGGATGGTCAGAAGGAGCTGATACTGGTTTCAATTTAAGCTGCCAACAACTTTGCAATATGATTATTGGTTTAAATGACATTTAAATTTCAAAATTGTGATGACATCATAAATCTTTCACAAACAATAGGCTTGGCAATCTTTCCAAACCCATAAACATAGATGTAATCAACAATAACATTTATATCTCTTCCAATAAATTACAAAGGTAAAGAGATGTAAAAATATTGGGTCTAGCAGATAAAAAGACAATTCGGATACTTCCTGTTTTTTACTTTTCCTCGATTATACCGTAGGTATATAGGGAAAGTATTGAGTTCGCAAAAAAATACGAAACCAGGAACGACACCAGAATGATCAGTTTCAAGTGTTTTTATGGCCTCCTTAGTGGTTTCCACAAAAAAACTCTGTCTGTCTGTATGTGTGTGTCTGTTATCATCGCAGCTCCCTGTGTATTTAAGCTAAAGAGTTAAACTTTGTACAAAACTCAGTCGGAACCAAAATTCGGGAATTTTTATCATGTCAGTAAACCGCAATGACTCAGCAAAAATTTTAAAATTATAGAGCGGAAAAATGTTGCGATCCAAATGAGATTTAGCAGGTATGTAGCCATCAATATTGGGATCAATTTGTAATGCAGCACACATATAGCCATGTATAAGAGTAACACATGAGCCAAGTTTCATGTTATTGTCAGCATTAGTTCATGTTTTATTAGATGACTTGTGTAAGTTTTTTAAAAAATTGGAAAATAGTCTAACTGAGTTGAAATTTGGTACCTAATATAATAAATAAGCCTAATAGACCTAAAAAGTAATAAATATTTTTTTTTTTTTTTTATTTATTTATCACCAAAAAAACAGTACAAAATAGTTTTATAAAAACAATAATATAAAAAATACAGTTTTTTCCTTATTCGCGATTCAAATAATTCGAGATGGTTTTGGTTTGTATTACAAAAATAATAATGGGCTGAGCAAGTTAAAAGAAATAACGAATCTAGACCTGAGTTCTATAGTATGCAGGATTCTACAGGAAGAAGAAAAGGAAAAAGATGAGAATAATGAAAACCGGAAATGATTAACTCGTACAAAGAATATCAATTAATAAAAATTTAAAATTATGTATATGTGTATATGTATGTATGTGTGTATGTATGTATGTATAGTTATATATATATGTATATGTATGTGTGTATATATAATGTATATATGTGTATGTATGTTATATGTGTGTATATATATGTATGTATAATTATATAAGGTGTTATATTGTATGATGTTTTTCGGATCATTTAAACATACTTTTTTGTTACATACTTTTTGTTTCAAATTGATATTTTAAATCAAATAAATAATAAAACTATTGCACTCTTTACTCTAAATATTTTATTTATAACTAATTATTTACGAATAAGTTAAATAAAAAAATAGATACTTTTACTTATTTAAAATACATGTAATTTCTCTGTTTATAAATGCCTTAATTAAAAGTCTTAATATTATAAAAGTATAATACTTTTATAATAGTATTATAAAAGTCTTAATTTACTTCTGTTATAATTTATAAATTTATGATTGGATTTTATAATTAATAGCTAAATGATTTTTTTTATATTGCACATTATTTATCCTAAGCATATTTTTTTACTGTAAGTGTACTAATAATTTATCATTTATCTTATAGCTTAATATTTATTTGTAGGAGTTTCAATTATTCTACACAGTAAAATAAGTAAACAATTATTTTTATCGTCATTATCAATATGTGATACATCATATGTTTTAAGGTTTTAATGGTTAATAAGAAAGATAACTATATTATTAGATATATAAACAAAAAAAACACAAACAAATATAAATATATTTTTAATTTTTAGAAGAATAAATTGTAATTTAAAAATATAAAATCGATATTATCATAAATAAATATAAATAGCGAATTCAAACTTGCCACAGCTTCGGCTGATTAGTCTTTAAAAATGTAAAAAATAAAAAAAAAAACTTTGTAAAATGTTTAATTGTATTGACTAATAAATGGCTATTCTATTTCTATTCTAAAATAAAACACTATATCATGATCTTCATCTTCTTATCACTCAAATTAAATACTCGTGACAACCCATTAAAACGCTATTTTTCAATGTAATTGTGATTCTACTGAGTTCATATGCCCTAAAATTAGTTAAATTAAAGCACTTTGAGAAAAAATTTAAAGAAATAATCGTCACAAATAAGAAAAACCAAAAATCCCCATAAGGACTTTAACAACAATCACCCTTTCGTTATCAATTTCTTATCAGCGACGGTGGCGCTGCTACGGACTTTGAATCGCGAATACAATTCTATAACATATTTGAATTAGGTGCACCCCCTGTATAAGCAGTAGCTTGTGGACAGGGGTGGCCGTGTGGAGTTAATTTGATAACTACAGTTTCTTTTTTTTTAAATGAAAAATTAATAAATTTAAACAAATCTTAATAAATGTAAAAAATAAGATAGTAAAAATTATATGACTACTTCGAAAAATGATTAAAGATTAAAAATAGTTTGATAATGATGAAAAATGTATTGATAATGTACCGTAATAAGTTTATACTCTGCTGGTAATGACAATATAATTTTATGCACAAAAATATGGATATAATTGATTTTAACTTAATGTAATTTTAATATATTAGTTACTTTAATTATTTATTTATTTTTATTTTTAAAACAATAACCCATCTGTAATAACCTGATGAGCACACATATATATACATATACATACACATACATATACACACATACATACATACATATACACACATATACATACACATATATACATACATATACACACATACACACACATATATACATATACATACATATATACATACACATATACATATACACACATACATATATATACACACATATACATATACACACATACACATAAATATACATACATATACCTACATAAAACATACAATATATACAATTATTAATTTAGTCATAAATAGTTCTTTCTGTGAATAGAATGGTCTTAAAATATTAAGACCATATACCATATTTGTGGAAGCTAAATATTATATATCATGTATTATTATACATCCCATATAGCTCTTAATTATATTTATAAATTTCAAATTTAGTTTACCTTATTCGCTAAGTGTTTAATGATATGATATTTTGATAAATATTGCTATAGAGTCAAATACAAATTACAAGATATATATAACTGAGCACTATATTATAAATTTCACATTGAATTAATTTTCAGACAAATATTGCTTTAAATCAATTCTAAATATTGGAAAAGATGGTGGATTTAACACTATACGATCTGGTAGTTTATTAAACAATAGAGGTCCTGCAAATGCAGGGTGGTTAATAGTGGTTTCTTTTTTACAGGATGGTTCCTCTAATCTATATCTGCCTTGTCTTCTAGTTTTGAACTTATGCTTAAAAGTACTGAAACGTTCTTTATTTTTAAAAATGTAACACAAAATGCGATATTTTATAAGTTTTTCAATTGACAAAACTTCAAACTGGCTGTAGAGAAGGTCAGTGGGGTATAGTGGAGACTTCCTTAAACAAATTTTAATTATTCTTTTATGAAGTAAAATAAGAGGAATTAAATGATTTAAAGAAGCTCCACCCAACCCATGACACCATACTCAATGTGCGACTGCACCAAAGCCGAAAAGACCATCCTTAGATGATTCGGGTTAAAAAAGTGACGAAGTTCAACAAATTTATAAATTGTTCTTCTCAATTTTTGTACCATACTTTTTATATGTAGATCCCATCTTAGGTGATTATCTACAATTAGACCTAAATATTTTGCATTGGTAACTGATTTAATGGAAGGACAGGTGCAAAGATTGAAAAGATCATTGCATGTACGGTCATGGAGTTTGAGTGATAGATTATTGCTAGGTACTCCATCCTCTCTTAGACAAAATGGTATAACACAGGTTTTATTTATATTTAACAATAATTTATTGTCTTCAAGCCAAACCAAGATTTTCTGTAGTTCAGCGGTTGCTTTAGCAAACACTTCTTCCCAGCTTTTGCCTTCAAAAATGGCGGCGGTGTCGTCGGCAAACGCCACTATTTTACCTTTAAGGTCTATTATTAACAGATTATTTATAAAAATTAAAAATAAAATTGGACCCAGGACAGTACCTTGCGGTACACCTAAATTAATACTTTGTTTAGAGCTAAAAAAAATTACCAATTTTGACAACTTGAGTCCTGTTTGACAAATATGAAATGAAGAGTCCAAGTTCGGAATCCCCAATCCCAATGTGACGTAGCTTAGTTATTAAGATCTGATGACTTACCAGGTCAAAAGCCTTTTTAAGGTCTAAAAAGATACCAACAACTTTTTTATCATTGTCTAAGTGAGAGATAATGGTTTTAGTGACATCATAAATCGCATCTTCAGTTGACAGACCTTTTCTGAAGCCAAATTGACCTATAGAAAGTATTTTATTTCTCTCCAGAAAATGGATGAGCTGCTCTTTAATGATTTTTTCCATGACTTTACTTAGGACAGGTAAAAGTGAAATCGGGCGGTAGTTTTCTAATATGTTTTTGGACCAGACTTATAAATTGGAATTACTACTGCCTCTTTCATTTCTACCGGAAATACACCCCGATCTAAACAAGATTGATTATTTTAGAAAGATGACAAGAGAGAAGTGGTATACTATTTTTTAATAAGGAAGATGATATATTATCATGTCCTGGAGCAGAATTTGTTTTCAGATCATTGACTATTTTTATAAGTTCATTATGACTTGTATGCAGAAATTTAAACTTATTATTATTATTATTATTATGAGTTTTTTGTCCATTAAAATGTAAATTGTTGGCAGATTGATTAGAGGAGGCATCCTGAGGTATATTTTTGCCAGAGGAATCAGTATTTCCCCCCTTAATCCGAGCACTACCAATAGTAGCAAAGTATAAATTGAATTCTTCAGCAATTGCATTGGCTTTGGTAAATTTAGTGTTATTGATACCAATTACTTCATTAATGTTATTTGCGGTATTTTTTGTTTTACTAGAAGTAGCTTCATTTATAATTTGCCAAAATACACGAGAATTGCCTTTATTCTGCTCAAGTTTGTAAGAATAATATTCTGATTTTGCTGCTCTGATTAAGGAAGTCAATTTATTCCTATATAAGCGATATTTTTCTTTTAATATATTATTGAAAGGCTGTTTTTTTAGTTGCCTAGCAAGTTTATCTCTGATTCTTGCAGACTTAATTAAACCAGCGCTTATCCATGGTTTGAGTTTTTGTAGTTTACCTGAGATACTTTGTGAAATAGGTTTAGAACATGATTTAATTAAATCAATTAATTTAGAATAAAAACTACTGAAACACATTTGAGCATCACCACTGTTCAAATGAGTTTCATAGGAATCCTCCCAAATCGTTTCAGATATTTTGCTTAAAAGAAGTTCTTCATCAACCATCAATTTAGGGTTAGTATTACTGGTAGGGATATTCCTATTAGTTTTTTTCCCTATTGGATCACTAGGAAGTTTACATAATGACCCAAGTGTGGCATAGTGATCTGTCACGTGACAGGTGTAAATAGCTGTATCAACATCCACTCTGAAGCACATTTAAAAAACATATGATCTATACACGACTGATTATTAACACTATTTGGAGAGTGACGAGTGTTCTCTAACAAATATCTGTTAAACCCATTTTCAATCATCAACTCTAGGTAAGAATAATTAATAACTGGCACATCTCCCATAATGTTAATGTTCGTGTCACCTACTAATATGTGGTTAGAGCAAGTTTTAGTAAATTAAGATATTTATCCAGAGCAGAAACAAAAAGATCTTTACTTAGGCTAGGTGACCTGTATACAGCTGTCAAGTGACAAACTTCATGAGGCCAGGTAGTAGATTTAAGTTGCAAAAGAATGGAATTGGCATAATCTATTTCATGAGTCAAGATATTTACTAAAAAGTATCATTGAGTGCATAGACTACTAACCCATCACATTTATTATATTTATTAGGTTTTACATACTTAGTATAACCATTAATTTCATAGCCAGCCTTATTATCTAACCAAGCCTCAGTAAGTACTATCACATCCACTCTTGACTTAAGCGATTGCAAAAGTAAACAAAATTCATCAAAATTTTTATTAATACTGCGAATGTTAAGATGTAAGAAATTAAAATTTATATTCTTATCTGAACAATAGAAAAAATTTGTAGCTAATTTATTGTCATTTATTACCTTGCTTATTGGTACATCATCAAGATATTCAACATTTATTTTATTAAATTAACAGAAAAATAAATATTTCAGAGACGTTTGACTTGGTTGACATCCGATATTTCATGAGCAGGAAGTCCGAAATCCTTCCTTACATAAACCTTACCATTTCTAAACCATACAAACTTGATATCTTTTCTTTCCTTCGCAATAATGCGAGCTTCTGCTAGTAGCACTGAGTTATGTTTAGTTAAGTGTTCAAGAACTATGATTCTGCCAGGGAATGTAGGATCTAGTTCTTTCGCATCAATTCCAGATAGGTGTTTTACTTCAGTGATAGACTCCGGATCATTTTGTTTGGTTGCCTCTTTAACAGGCTGCTCAGGAACTTTAGATTGTAAGTTGATAACAGCAGAGCGATAGTTCGCGAGCCACTCATCTTTGGTGCAGCGACGGACAAACTGCACAATAATTGGTCTAAAAAAATCACCTCTTTTCGCAGTCCGGTGAGCTACTCCAATAGAGTTGAGATCAAGATTATAATGTATTAATTTAGAGAGTTTTAAAACAATACTATACACACATTCATTCTGAGTCTCTTTAACGCCGCGAATTATAATATTATTTCTTCTTGTATATTGCTGTAGCTGTTGATTTTCCTTGTCTAATTTGAATTGATTCTCAGTAAGAGTTTTAACTTCACTTTGTAAAGATTCAACTAATTCTTCTAGAGCTGAGACTTTAGCGTTTAATTCCGATACATCAGTTTTAATATTATTGATATCCGTTTTGAAACTATTAATTTCTTATCAATTGATTTAGAAAACGATTCCAACATTTTAGCTATTTTATCACTGTTGGCATCTATCGAGCTCTGAATATCAGTTTTATAAACAAGTAAAGAATTATCCATGTATGATTTTGTAATTACCGTATTATCCGTATTTGACGATGTTACATTTTTCTTGCACGAATTACATTTCCAACATTCCTTTTGTATTTTTGAATATATTTCCGTGCGAATCCTTTGGCACGAGTAATGAAAAAACTGTTTACATTCCACACATTCAAGTGCTTCACTGGTTTCAAGTTTATTTTTACATCCCACTTCACTGCACTTCATTTTAAGAATAATTTAAATTCTTAAATTAAAAGTAAAAATAATTATTTGTAAAACAAATAAATAAGATAATTAAATACGTAAAAGAAATGATATTTAGTATTGTAATTATACACAACAAAACAGTTAACGATGTTATCAGCGTGGGTCCACACGACAGACTGTGCACATCTAGTTTTGTTTCAATACTACAAGTTAATCAAAGGTTTCTGTTGGATCATAAAAATTAAGCTACATCTAGTGTGATCAATGCCTGGATAGGTAACCGCAGGGAATGAAAGGAATGCATTTACAATCTGAACAAATTTATTTATTTAATCTGATAAGGGAAGGGTGAGCAAAGTAGGGAGGATGAGCAGAGCGAATACCATGGGATAAAAAATTTCATTAACCGCAGGGAATGAAATAGGTATGATATAGGTAGGACAGTTATGGAAAGGAAGTGGAGCTGGGCTGGTCATTTAGTGAGAACAAACGACGATAGATGGACCAGAGAGTTAATAGACTGGTATCTTAGAGATAGGAAAAGAAACAGAGGAAGACCAGCCCAGAGATGGGACGCGGAAATGAATAAAGTCTGTGATGGAATGTGGCAAAGAATAGCCTATATGAGAACAGAATGGAAACCGCTTAAAACAAGTATTACTGTGATGTATGGCTTTATAAGACAATACCTAAAAATATATGTGTGTGTGTGTGTGCGTATATATGTGTATATGCATGTATGTGTACGTATGCGAGTGTAAGTATGTAAATGTGTGTGAGTAAATATGTATGTATAATATGTATATGAGTATGCATGTGTATTGTGCATGTAAATATTTAATTGTGTTTAATTTGTTAACTTATATTATTAAAATTTAAAAAATGCATGGAGATTTAATAACTGATAATTTTAATTTATTTATATATATCTTATTTTACTAATATATTTAATTAAATAATAATAAAAAAACATTTAAGTGTTGTCCATAAATAACTTAAAAATTAAATATTATTTATAAAAGTAAGTAAATATAACTAACTATATAAATATGACTTTAATAATTAAATAGAAAATTAATAATTTATACTAATAATATAAGAAATAATAAGTTAAAACAAGGAATATTAAAAGAAAAAATAGTACTTTGTCATATTTTTACAAAAAATATCATATTTTATAATTTTATATATTACTAAAATCGATAAATTAATCTCTCACATTATTATATTATTGATGATAATTTAAATTAAATATGATAAAATTACAAATTATATTTAAATCTAAATTATTAAAATTTAAACATTTAATTTTTCACTTACTCTAATATTATTTCAATGGATATTTATAACTTATTTTTAATGTAGTAATAAGTTGTCTTATGTCGGCAACTCCTACCTAAAAGGTGACCACGGGCTACCCCGATTTGTAATCCTCTGTATAAGTTATATTATAGATTTATTTGTGAATGTTAAAAATCATAGATTACATAAATGGTTTATTTATTTATTTTTTATAAACCGCAAGACTCAGCAAAAAATTTTAAAAATTATAGAGCGGAAAATGTTGCGATCCAAATGAGATTTAGCAGGTATGTAGCCATCAATATTGGGATCCAATTTGTAATGCAGCACACATATAAGCCATGTATAAGAGTAACACATGAGCCAAGTTTCATGTTTTGTCAGCATTAGTTCATGTTTATTAGATGACTTGTGTAAGTTTTTTAAAAAATTGGAAAATAGTCTAACTGAGTTGAAATTTGGTACCTAATATAATAAATAAGCCTAATAGACCTAAAAGTAATAAATATGCACATCTAGTTTTGTTTCAATACTACAAGTTAATCAAAGGTTTCTGTTGGATCATAAAAATTAAGCTACATCTAGTGTGATCAATGCCTGGATAGGTAACCGCAGGGAATGAAAGGAATGCATTTACAATCTGAACAAATTTATTTATTTAATCTGATAAGGGAAGGGTGAGCAAAGTAGGGAGGATGAGCACAGCGAATACCATATGATAAAAAAAAGTTCCGAAGTATCTCATACGACAACAATTAATTCATTAAAAATCATTTATCCATCATATAAACTCTTCAGTCAGTCTGTTGAGTAAAACTACCGATTTATTGGCTATATATTTGTTGTAATAACTAATAATGATTATTAAAGTAAGTACCGACCTCTAAATTGCTGGAGTCATCCTGTGAGAAGGAATATTTCTTAGGTCTTCCCCTCCTTGCTTGAGGGGTAGGAGATGAGTTTCTAGGTAATATTATAACCTGAGATGAACCTATCTCGTCCTCCTCATCTGCATGTCCTTCCAATTTCCTACCAATGAAAAATCTCACATAAATAAAAAACATTTTAAAAGCTCATTTGTTAGGTGCAGATTCCACATAAGCTCATTTGGTAGGTAAGCAGTCATTTGTTAGGTGCAGATTACTCACATAAGCTCATTTGGTTATGCAGATTACTCACATAAGTATTGGTAGGTGCAGATTACTCACATAAGCTCATTTGGTTAGGTGCAGATTTCATAAGTCATTTTGGTTAGGTGCAGATTATCTCACATAAGCTCATTGGTTAGGTGCAGATTACTCACATAAGCTCATTTGGTTAGGTGCAGATTACTCACATAAGCTCATTTTGGTAGGTTGCAGATTACTCACATAGCTCATTTGGTTAGGTGCAGTAAGCTCAGTGCAGATACTCACATAAGCTCATTGGTTAGTGCAGATTAGCTCATTTGGTTGTGCACATAAGCTCATTTGGTTAGGTGCAGATTCTCACAAAGCTCATATGGTACTTATTTACTTGGGTCCCAACATAAAGTTGGGACCAAGTAAATATGCAATATAGGGCAATTATTCACTTGGTACCGACAATATATTTACTAAATCATATAAAAAGAAATTCTTTAACAATCTTAATGGGGAGAGTTGGAAAAGCATATGGGCTTTTGTATGGGGTTGAGAAGGGGGGAAAAGAAAATATTGATAATCAAGTGAATAAGATGATATAGTGCGAAAGTACCCTTGGTTCCCAACATAAAATTGGACCCAAGTAAATTAGGCAATTTACTTGGAAGGAAAATTACAAATATTTTTGTTTTCATAGCAAAAAACTTGAGATTCTTAAAGTCTTAACTCTATTACAAATTGAACTAAGAGATTTTAATGGAGATTAGACAGACCTCTAGTTCCTATACCCAAATCCACTCGATTTTTTCAGATTAATTGAGGTTGGGACCAAGTAAATAAGTGCAGCTTCATTTGGTTAGGTGCAGATTACCTCACATAAGCTCATTTGGTTAGGTGCAGATTACTCACATAAGCTCATTTGGTTAGGTGCAGATTACTCACATAAGCTCATTTGGTTAGGTGCAGATTACTCACAAAACAAAAATCCCATTTCCTCCAAAGTTCACAGTCCCCAAGGTTCGTTGTCTCCAAAATTTGTTAGAAACAATTATTTTAATATAATTTTTGGAACTTACGAATAAGTATGACATTAAACATTCATTACTACGTTAACAATAATGCTTTGGATCTAATGAATTTTGGAGGCAACGGATGGATTCGATAGATCCAAAGCCTTTGCCTAGTCTTCCCGTTAGTTCCAAAAAGAGTAGAACGACCCAACAATGGCTTTAGTCACCCACGTGACTTTTTGCTCTATATGTTCCTTGCTTCCAAAGACCGTTGTCACCAAAGTTCATTAGTTCCAAAATATTTTTTCTATTATTTTGGATCTAGTAAACTATTATGTCATTAATATATGCTTCTAGATTGAAAGTTTGAATGCAAAATCTTTGTCACATTATTTCGTTATCTCCAATTGGGAACTTATGAACTTTTCTGACTCGTTGGAACTAGTGAACTTTGGAGACGAGTTTTCGAGGCAACATATAGGACCCAGAATGAGTTCAGGTAATAATAAATCAATCTTTATCTGATTTTCATACTTTGCTTGTGTTTTATTTTGTACTGTTTTGTTCATTATATTGTCAATCCAAGGTGTTCAGGCAGAGATTTATACTTAGAGGAAGGACTTAAGTAAAATAATTCAGTAAAACCAGAGACCCATGATGCTGAAATCAAGTGCCTCTGCGATCACGGGTATGGAGGCATACCTTATCTAAATACATTAAGAGATGTGAAACATCTTTTCGGGGCTCTGTGTAACCTCATTGAAACCTCCTCGAAGAGTGTGTTGAGTTAAATATATATTTATCGTTGACGGCTAACCCCACACATTGTTTATGTTTTGTTTAATAAAATACACTTTCTATTATATAAGTAACAGTACTTTTGTACTGTTAATTTGATTTTATTACTAGTCAAAGAGGTTCAGGTTTTTGTCAGCCATTTCAAAAATTCAAAACAAAAAAGTAGTCTTTGAAATTAATTTACTTTTCTTATGGTTTGTAGATTTAGTGGCATTAATGGGACAACAAATAATAGCAGATTGTTTTACATATCAGTATATTTTACCTTTAAACAAGGCATATTCATGTTTTGAATAAATCATATGTCAACAAAACCAAAAAGTACAAATTATTAGTCAAATTTACAAATCCTTCAACAAGGCAAGAAAACATCAAAATTCATAAACAAAGTCCAAAATTAGTATTTTGGACTTATAAATAAGTATTAGTGATATATCCACATAATTTAAACAAATAAACAGTTTGTTTATTATATTATATTAGAAATAATAATTTTCTAATATTTCTGACCAAATTCTTCTAAAAAAAAAGCAATAAAAAACATCTTTTTATTATTTCTTTGTTTTTCTAAAACCATAATAACTATTAAAAATTTTTAACAAGGCTGCACTTAGATATGTGAAAACTTGATGATAACATATTATTATACGATACCTAAGAGTTTTCTGGTAGTAATTATTAATTTCAATCTTAATCTCAGCCAGTCTTTCCTGAAGTTCATCAACCTCGTTGCAAAGTTTGAAACATTTCTTGCATATGATTTCACTATGAACCAGTTCCTGCCTGACTTCTTGGCCGAGTATAACACTAAGTATATTGGCAACAGGTTGTTCCGATGATGTTACATTGTATTTAAATATTGGACAGCTGTTTCGTGTTGAAACTCCTATACTGGCATTGCATATTAGGCAAACAATGTTACCTTTATCTCCCTCTCCAGTCATTCTAAACAACAATTTTGTAAAAAATTATTTCAAAATGAGTGTCTTTTAAATGATATTCTGACCTCTTCATATTGTTAAAACACAGTAAAAGTACACCCATACACACATTATTTGGGTGATTTACAGTGAAGCAATGTGGCCAGAAAGAGATATTCATTCAATAATAAATTATTGAATGACATGATAACTTATCTGCTATCACAAGCATGATTGTAGAAGTTCAACTATGAAGGCCGCATGATGTGCTTTGACTACTATAAAGTACGTCTTTATCAAGCATAACAAGTTAATTTCAAGCTGAATGTGAGAAACAAGAGGAAAATTAAGCCAAGCCCACTCAGTTGGATATAGACATGCTAGCGTCAACTGGAATCCAAAGTTCCCTACCAATGAGTCAACAGTCTTGCTGTTTAAGTTTATATGGTATTTGGTCATCATACAGTTAGTTAAGACACAATTAGTATGCTCACACAGTATTCTAAATCGTGGATCGTATTAAGTACAATATTTAGACACAGTCACAATATTATATTAATGATTGGGTTGGGCGAGGATAGACCTCATTGCACTGCGACTGGAAGTCTATTGTATAATACCCTCAATTGGTCCAGGTCAGAATAATCCTTTTCCCAGACTAGGTCTAAGGATCTATTTGACCAGTGATTCATTGGTAGAGGTCAAACTTGGTGAGAGTGCTGTACCAAAGTAGAGAACATTTGGAGGCTAGGCTCACATCTCAGAAAGTATGTGAGAAGATGCAGTTTCGGTTTCCATAATTACACTGTAAGAATCATGCAAATAGAATTCAGTCAGATACGCTAGAACAAGGAAAATGGAATCTAAATCGTTCCACCAATACACTGTATGTACCTTCAAAGGCGATCATATTTTACGGATTACCATTCTTCACCAAATAACTTTATTATTATGCAAAGAAATCACAGTTTAATTAAATATATTTTTTGTTCAGAACTTCCTTATAAAGTCAACCTTCACAATAAAAGACTCAATGTTTTGGTGGGACGTCATCTCGCTCGATCAATGAAACAAATACAGTGCAAGTACAGGATATTAAATGCGTATGGAATACAATCATCAGTAAAATACGCTGTGTAAGTAGTAATTAATACAGCAAAAGTTCTCAAATGAGGGATTTAACCCTGGGTATAATCCCAGAATCTTAGGAACTGTTCTGCAAGAAAATAGAGATCCAAATTATAAAAGTTTTAGGTTGTGGAATCAACATGAAATTTAATTACTTTAATCACTTAAGTGCATGTAATAAAAGCTAAAAATAATAGTGTTATCATTTAAAATTTTATCAACAAACCGCTGTCAGATACACACTTTTGTAAACAAATGCATCATACGTTGAGCCTGTTATGGTCAATTAATAGATGACTCGTGTGCCTTAATACTAGTATATTAAGCACATATAAAAACCATATAATAAACAGTTTAAAGAGAAAAATAAACTTACGTTCAAGATAGACTCAAAAAGAGACGAGTTACCCGTTGAATTCTTTAACCAATTACTGAGGCAAGGGCATGGCAAGGCGTAGCCGCTGGTTCTACGGTCAAATAATTACTTGCTGAACAATCTGCCTGGAACATATTCACTAAAATCAACATTTTAATGACAAAAATATTCAAATTAACCGATCAACTGAACAAGAAATAACTTACAAATAGAATGAAAAAAGTCAAAGTTGCCAGCACTGTCCTGTAAAAATGGCGACCAAGCGTGTTTTAGGAAAAAAGAGATATTTTTCGTTGATGAGACGCCAGAGGGCGAGGGGATATTCAGCTTTATCAGCTAATTTATAAGGCTTTTTAACTTAAATAATTCGCTTTAATTGCCTTTAATAAAATAAAACATCTGCTTTAACCTTTTAAACGATAGTTAATTATAAATAGTTACAGAAATAAAATAATTATACAATTTAAAAGGGGATATTAAACTTTTAGGAATTTTTTCCCGCCAAAATTTAAAATTTATATTTTAATTGTTTTTTTTTAGTTGATTAATTTATTAAAAATATATTTTAACGTGTAGTAAGTATATTTTATACACGTTTCATATATTGTGGTTATTAAAACTTCGATTAAAACAAATAAATACACATGTAAAATTAGTTAATACAATAGTTGAAGGACTAGACAAGAGATGGCGGTGGTGTAGCTAATAGCTCCGCCCAAATATCGACTTTACCCTCTCTCTCACATTAATCATTTCGCGCCATTTTATAAAAAATAACTAAAATGAAATTGATGCAACACATATAGACTAATACTAGTCTCTTTGATAGTTAATAGTATTAGTCTCTTTGATGCTATAACAGGGTTTCACGGGCCTTCGTCCGAACTTAAGGTAAGTCTCTTGTGTTGTTATTGCTCTTATGGTTGTGGTTTTTTATTATTTATTGTATTATAATTATTAATACGAGGCCGCGACAAATTATTAATAAAAACGAGGGGTAAGTTTATTTTCTCTCACGCCTTGCCTTATCAACACTCACCGTAAAACAACAATCAAACAATACATTTCTCCCTCACACCCTCCCCCTCTATAACCCCAAACTCACAAGCTCATTCTTTCTTTGAAAATTCATTAAAAACATTTTATAAGACCATAGTCTATAGTAGGATATTAAGTTATCTTTTTGGTCAAAAGGTTATAAAATACAAATAGCCAAAAAATTTCATTTATATAGAATTTTTGTATGTTGCACGCAAGTGCGGACGTACGTGGGCTCGCTCATAAATTTGCCAATTAAAAATTAAAGTTGAAAGTTTGTGAAACATATTATGAAATGAATTGTGTATTGTGAAATGTAACATAAAATTTTAATAAATTTTCTTTACGGGCATAGAGATATTAATTTCTAGGGAAGCCTTATCGGTTGCATTTTGGAACATCGAAAAAGTCATTAAAAAGTAACTCGAACCTTCGATATAATATCGATAATATATATATATATATATTATATATATATATATATATATATATATATATATATATAATATATATATATAATATATATTATATATATATATATATATATATATGTATGTATGTATGTATGTGTGTAGTCCAACACATGGCAATACATTTCCTATATACATACAGTATAAACGAGGAAAAGTAATAAATAATTAAATAAGTTTTAACTTGAAATTTGAAAAAATCGTATTTTTTAACAAATATTGATATAGTTTATAAGTTGGAATGTATTATTTGTATGCTCAATTTGTATGAACAATGTATGTTCAATAACATAAATAAATAATAAATAATAAAAATAAACACTTATTATTTTGTACAAAATGATTAACAGTAACATTTATTAATTCTATGAATAGTACAAAAAAAATGGGGGGTAGTCAGTTATACTTTAACTGTTCTTCCCTACCATCCTTTTTTAAAATTATAAAAATAGTTCTTTATTTTTTTGATAAGTGAATAAAATAGTCTTCATATTCTGTTTGAATACATTTTCAGATTTTTAAAGAGTTCAGGAGGTATTTTGTTTAGGAGTTTAGGAGCAAATCCAGAAAATGAACTTTCAAATTTTGCTGTTCTATCTGCTCTATATTAAATGTCATCTTAGAATCTCTTATACATACTTCATGTATTTCTGACCGTAGTTTTAAAAAGGGATCTTAGATAATTAGGTTCCTCAGATATTATGATTCTGTATAACATGCATGTTGCATGTAGGATCATTCGGTTTTTCATATTAAGGATGTTATGTTCAATTAATTTGGGAGAAATATGTTCCTTTCTAGAGTAACCCCAAGCATACCTTACACATGCATTCTGTACTTTCTGAATTTTGTAATACAATTCATTAGATAAATGAGGACATATACAAAGTCGCAGTAATTAAAATGAGAAAGTACTAGTGCATCAGTCAGCATCCATTTTTTATCAGAATCAATAAAGTTTTTACAGAATACAGATATTTAAATAACCCCAGCTTTGCAGCATTGTTTTATACATGTTGTTCAAAGGTAAGATGTTATCTATTAAGACCTAGATTTCTAGAACATGTTACATTTTTCATGTCAATACCGTTTAGTTGTATTGTAGGAGTAGTTATAGATGGCAATAGTTGTCTAGACGATATTATGATGATTTCGGATTTGTCAGGATTTATTTTGAGTCCATGCGAAACTGTCCATTTACTCAGAGCTTCAAGATCACTCTCCAGGTCAAGTTTGATTTCATTCACAAGAGATGCCTGAGCAGATTTTTGTAGTTGTATCGTCAGCGTACTGCCTGACCAAAACCTTCTGGATGACTTCAGGAGCACTTAGGATGTAAATTATAAAAGCAGAGCTGCAATAGGACAACCTTGAGGTACTCCTTCGTCACACTAAGTGGATTTGATAAGATGGCCATAAAGAAGTACACGTGAGTTCTGTTTTTAAGGAGAGATATAAACCAATCTAATGCAGTTGACTCTATTCCAATATAAATAAGTATGGCAATGAGCAGTTCATGATTGATAAGATCAAAAGCCTTTGAGTAATCTAATAGAGCAATGACTACCATTTCACCCCTATCCAATGCCCTACACGCATCATCTATAACTTTAAGTAACGCTGAGCATGTGCTATGATATTTTCTGAATCCTGACTGTGTATTTGGCAATATGTTATTTAAATCTAGATGTTGCTGTAGTTGAATAATAACTGCCTTTTCCGTAATTTTATGTAACACAGGTAGAATATTAATAGGGTCTAGTATTCATTCATACAATTAACATTGCTTTAACTTTAAATTAACATAATGGATATAACATTCCAATATGTTATATTGGATATTATAACATATATGTGATCCCGGAAACACTTTTTTATGTCACACATAAAACATATAACACATATAACACTCATTTTTATGTCAATTAACGATCGAAATTTATTGGTAAATCAAATGAAATTGTAGACTATAGGGGTTCACTATGGGTTAGTATAGGGTAAAGAGACTAAAACTATAGTTTTAGTCTCTTTGGTATAGGGTAAATTAAACTAAAAAGACTTTTTAGTTAGTCTAAAAAAGACTAGTTAGTCCTTTTAGTTAACTTTACTCAAGGTTCCATCCATGATTGAAACGCTTTTGTTGCTTTTTGCTCTTTCTATCATTCGTTACGTTAAGTTAAAGAAAAAGAGAATGAAGGCCCGTCTACAACCTTAAGTTAAGTTAGGAAGAATTGAAGAAGTGAAGAATTCCTCAGGAAGAATCGAAGAAGTGAAGAATTTCTCACTTAGAACAAACTATTCTGAAATTCCCGCTCTTTAGACTTAAGAGATCCGTAAACACGTCTACAACCTCTGAGTTGTTAAGTCAAGTTTTAAAGTTACAATTACACATATGGCTGTATTTAGACTACTTTTCTCCTACCGTCTACACACATTTTATTTATTTATTATTGTAACAACGAGCAGAGCTCAATAACAATTTTAATACAATTTAAATAAAACATAAACTACTTTTCTGCTACCGTCTACAGACATTTTATTTTATTTATTATTTATGGTAACAACGAGCAGAGCTCAATAACAATTTTAATACAATTAAATAAACATTGCTTTTTCAATGGTCTTTCCTTCCATTTTTTGCAAATATTTTTTTTTACTTACTCTAAAATCGACCGTGTTTTATTTATTTTAATTAATAAAAAAAATAAAATGGATGAGGTAATTGTTGGGAGCGTTATTTTCCTTATCTCTAGTTTATATGTCTACAGACGTAGGAACCTCATCCATTTCAAAAACTATATAATTCAAAAATACAAAGAAAAATATATATTATATAAAAAAATATTCAAACAACAAAACAATCACATATTCAAATAATCACATATTCAAACAACAACAATCAAAACAATCACATCGTTTACAAAATATTGTAATCATTCAAAAATAGATAAAGTTGTACATTCTTCTTTAAGTAACTTATAAAAAACCATTTTATGGTTTTCTTAAGTCAAAAAGAGCGGGAAAAATAATTATTTAAGAAGAAAAAGAGATTTTGAAAAATTCTTCACTTCTTCAATTCTTCCTAACTTAACTTAAGATTGTAGACGGGCCTTGAGAAACAAGAAACGCTTATCAAATTCTTATCAATAATTTCAAATGGCGATAAAAAGCCTTTTTGTCAAATATTTTTGAGTGAAGTTTATATTCTCTGTGAATCTCTTGTATTGTTTTACGGTGAGTGTTGATAAGGCAAGGAGTGAGAGAAAATAGACTTCCCCCTCTTTTTTTATTAATAATTTGTCGCGGCCTCGTATTAATTAATTCATCAGTTAATATAGTTTTGAATTTTATGTGAGTTTCGTTGTCCGAGCTGTGATTTAAAAGGATTATATCTTAGGTGGGTTCAAGATCTGATTTTCCTTCTCCGTTTACTTATTATAATTTCGTTACTCTTTACTATGGTTAATTTACAATTTTCTTTACTATTTCTATTTTGAAATACTATTTACTATTTAGGAGACAATTTAACTCTGGTGACAATTATTTATGTCAATGTTTGGAGTGAAGACAATTAAGTTTTGAACACATACACCCTTTGTATATTGATATTAAACGTAACCATTTAATTAGTTCATCTATTGGTAATTGTAAAAGCCAAGGCTATTGTTAATTGTTGGTTATAGTATATTGAATTGTATTGGTCATTTGTAGTCCCGCCAAGAAATAGATATTAAATATACCAATAGAATTCTCTACCTTTATGATTATCGGGGGGGGGGGTTCCCAGCAAAACCAAAACTATTACCATGGTATCTGAGCTTAAGATTGACATTTGTAGCTGTCAACTTTTTTTCTTCTTAATCTTAGAATAATAGTATATATAGAAGGAGCACTACTGATAACACGAAAGCCGGTTCACTGGTGCAACTAAGTAATGCTGCCACCCTAACAATAGACTTTCCGGTTGCTGAATTATTATGTTCTATTATTAATTAATGATTGATTATTCATAAAATACTAATATAAATATCGGTGCATTACAATATTTTAAGCATTTTAAATTGTAGTTTAACGTATTTATTAAAATTATATATAAAAAGTAGTCCTCCTCAACTAAATGTAGATTATTGTATTCCGCCACTCTTTTGCCATCTAAGACCAGTTTTATTAAATACTCAGCTGGTTTTTTAAGTTTTTATATTGGTTATTACGATCTTTCTTCATTAATAGATATTTATGACAAATATTTAAAATATTGTTTTTTGTCAGGTTGGCAGCATTACTTAGTTGCACCAGTCAACCGGCTTTCGTGTTATCAGTGGAATTACATTGTGTTTACGGTCCTGTGCTCCTTCTATATATAGTATTATTCTAAGTTCTTAATTTATTTATTAATTTATTTTACATATAAACGGTACAAGACCAAGGTTCTTGATAAAGTTCTTAATAAATAAACTTTAAATTTTAATGTATATATTTACTTTAAGGGTTAGTGTACTATCTAGAAGAATATCTCCCTTTTGTTTATTTCTCATAGGATTTAATTAGTTTTACAATTTTTTCATTAATAAAAAAAAATATCTAAATTTGAACTTTATTTATTTATACTTCATTTTATTCAATATATTCAGGGAATAAAAGTCTCATTATAGCTATTAAGAGCCCTTAAAATTGTCCAAACCTTTGTGCAGACACTATTGTATGTCTTTAAGCTCTGTTAATTTTTCCTTGGGTATTTTATGTCATTTTCAATATTATATCTGTCATGATTGTTGACATTTTTATTTTTGGGCAATAAAAGATTTGTGAAATTTGGTTTAATCTCGTAAATAGCAAGATGAGAGTGTGCACAAGATGGCTACATTCAACAAAACCATCCTCATTTATTGTCCGGAATTGCTCTGGTGGGGCGGCCAAAGCTGCAGTGGCTCCTAAACCTCAAGAGAAACCAAAACCGGAGTCCAAGCCAAAGAAGTTACCTGTTCCACCTTTGGGACCAACCTTACGGAAATTTCTCAGGTTTGTCATGTTTTTTTTGTAATTATGTATTGACTTCTCATTTTATTCTTTATTAATGTCAAAGGTGTATCGAAGTATTCAGACAGCTTAGTATTTAAAATTTGAAATATTCTGCCAAGCACAACGGGTGTATTTTTGGATGAATATATATTTTAATTTCTGTGTACTTTTTCAGAACTAAAGCAGGAACTGAAAATAAACTAAGGGAAGTGGGATGATTAGAGTATGAAAATGGACCCACCTTCAAAATGTGTTTCTTACTGTACAGTATAGCAGAGCTTAAGAGTATTATAATACACCAGTATAATACACCCCCAAAACAAACTGTGGTTAGAGGATGATAAGGGACCCACCCGCAAAATCAAAACAAATAAATTTCCCTACATTTTTTGACATCATTTTAAACATAAAATAAATAAATACATCCATTCTCGCGTTTGTAGAAAGGCTATGGGGCTTTGAGTAGGGCATATATAAGGGAGATTAGGGCAATAATGTATCAAATAAGTAGTTTTACTTTAAATGAAGGGTGGGTCCCTTATCATACTATCTACAATGGGGTAAGAGTATGGTTAGAGTATGATAAGAGACCCACCCGCAAAATCAAAACAAATAAATTTCCCTACATTTTTGACATTATTGTAAACATAAAATAAATAAATACATCCATTCTCGGGTATGTAGAAAGGCTTTGGGGCTTTGAGTAGGGCATATATAAGGGAGATAATGTAAGAGAATACTCTTACATTACATGTAAGACAAGGATTTATCCAATATAAAGGGTGGGTCCCTTATCATACTATCTACAATAGGGTAAGAGTATTATAAGGGACCCACCCTAAAAGAATATAATACAAGGCTTTGGGGCTTTGAGTAGGGCATATATAGAGAGATTAGGGCAATGATGTATCCAATAACAAGGTTTACTTAAATGAAGGTGGGTCCCTTATCATACTATCTACAATGGGGTAAGAGTATTATAAGAGACCCACCTTAGAAGAATACAATAAACTATTCTCGGTTTGTAGAAAGGCTTGGTGCTTGAGTAGGGCATACATAAGGGAGATTAAGGCAAGAATGTATCAAGTACAATGGGTAATGTACTCTTACCCCATTGTAGATAGTATGATAAGGGACCCACCCTTCATATTGGATACATTATTGTCTTACATCTAATGTAAGATTATTGTCTTACATTATCTCCCTTACATATGCCCTACTCAAAGCCACAAAGCCTTTCCCCAAACCCAAGAATAGATGTATTGTATTCTTCTAGGGTGGGTCCCTTATAATACTCTTACCCCATTGTAGATAGTATGATAAGAACCACCCTTCATTCAAAGGTAAAAACTTGTTATTGGATACATCATTGCCCTAATCTCTCTTATATATGCCCTACTCAAAGCCCCAAAAGCCTTTGTATTGTATTCTTTAGGGTGGGTCCCTTATAATATTCTTACCCTATTGTAGATAGTATGATAAGGGACCCACCCTTTATATTGGATAAATCATTGTCTTACATGTAATGTAAGAGTATTCTCTTACATTATCTCCCTTATATATGCCCTACTCAAAGCCCCAAAGCCTTTCTACAAACCCGAGAATGGATGTATTTATTTATTTTTATATTTCAAAAATTTGTAGGGAATTTTTTTTGTTTTGATTTTACTTGTGGGTCTCTTTGCCTACTAAAGCACCAAAGCCTTTCTTCCAACCCAATAAAGATATATGATATTCTTCTAGGTGGCTCCCTCATAATTCTCTTATCCCATTGTAGATAGTATGACAAGGGACCCTTATCAAAGTACCCTTTGATTTGAAATTTTAGATGATTTGAAATAAAAGTAAAACTTCATATTTGATACATTATTGCCCTAATCTCCCTTATGTATACCCTACTCAAAGCCCCAAAGCCTTTCTACAAACCCGAGAATGGATGTATTTATTTATTTTTATATGTCAAAAATTTGTAGGGATTTTTTTTTGTTTTGATTTTACTTGTGGGTCTCTTATCATACTCTAACCCAAACGGTAAATTTGACTGCTAAAGATTTACCTTATTTGGGGGGGGGGGGTGTTTCCATACTTTCTCCTGCGTTACAATGGCATGAGAGTATTATGAGTGACCAACTATCGGTTTTTCTGGGTTTGCAATCTTTACTGGAGTGTTAAAAAGAAAAAACACCATATAAGATCAACTTATGTGCCAAGTTTTATCTCATTAAGAGTATTAATTCAATGTTTATCAAATGACTTCTATACAATTTTTAAAAAATTGTAAAAATGGGAAAGTGTATACCTTTATGTAATAAATAAGTTAACCAAGTTTCATTTCAATTCTATGAGTATATCCATGATTTTTATTGGATCTGAAGCTGTTAATCTTAAAAGTTGTTGGATCAGTTGGGAAAGTTAAGCAGCATAAAGCGTGGTCAGTGTCTGGATGGATGACCATCCAGTGTTACTTAAACTTCGATTTAAGTAACACTAACTGAGATATTTTAATAAAATTCTGGCGCGGTGGTCCGCATGTCGGGCGAATTTCCTTTGGATGCGTGTTTCCGTGCTTTTTAAATTATATAAGTTTACTACTACTAATTAAATAATTCCGGCGCGGTGGTCCGCTGTCGGGCGAATTTCATTTAGAATGCGTGTTTCCGTGCTAAACAACTCATTTCTTGCTTATGCAAGAACCATGCCCATTGCGTGGTTCCGGTTCATGCTTTAGAACCTAAGCAGTTACTCAATTGTCAAGCACTGCTCGTAACTCATTTTGTCTGTATTTTTCAAAGGAAATGCGCATAATCATCCAGTTGTTGTACAAAACTATGCCTCTAAAATTAGAAGTACTCACTATTATTTGCACTAGTTTAAAGATTAGTTACTTATCTTTAAGCTTAGTCAGTTATCTTTAAAGGTTTTAGCGCATTTCCTTTGAAAAATACAGACAAAATGAGTTACGAGCAGTGCTTGACAATTGAGTAACTGCTTAGTTCTAAAGCATGAACCGAAACCACGCAATGGGCATGGTTCTTGCATAAGCAAGAAAATGGTTGTTTACACGGAAAACGCATTCTAAATGAAATTCGCCCGACAGCGGACCACCGCGCCGGAATTATTTATTTAGTAGTTGTAAACTTATATAATGTAAAAAGCACGGAAACACGCATCCAAAGGAAATTCGCCCGACATGCGGACCACCGCGCCAGAATTATTTTCTAGTTGTAAACTTATATTAGGTAAAAAAAATTATTGTCCCTACTAGAATTTGAACCCAGGTACTCTGGGTTTGAGTGCTCGCATCCAAAGGAAATTCGCCCGACATGCGGACCACCGCGCCAGAATTATTTTATAGTTGTAAACTTATATTAAGTAAAAAAAATTCTGGGCGCGGTGGTCCGCATGTCGGGCGAATTTCCTTTGGATGCGTGTTTCCGTGCTTTAGCGAATTTCCTTGGAAATTCGCCTAATGGGATAGCGTTCATGGCGGAATTTGAAACCTCTGGACCNTGTGTTTTCTAATGTAATTTTGGGCGCGGAATCGAATGAAATCGTCCGAAGTCGATACGACCACTTTAAGTTACCAAAAAGTCGAAAAACCACAAAAATATAAAACCAACATTACGGTCGTTGAAATTAAATTTCGAGTAGGGTGTCGTTTTCAATGTTTTGGGCTCTGAGTTGAATGGCAGTGGTCCGGAGTCAATACGACCACTCAAACTCAGGGTACCTGGGTTCACATCCTGGAAGGGGATAATTTTTTATCGTTTTTTTTTACTAATATAAGTTTACAACTAGAAAATAATTCTGGCGCGGTGGTCCGCATGTCGGGCGAATTTCCTTTGGATGCGACACTCAAACCCAGAGTACCTGGGTTCAATCCTAGTAGGGACAATAATTTTTTATCGTTTTTTACCTAATATAGTTTACAACTAAAAATAATTCTGGCGCGGTGGTCCGCATGTCGGGCGAATTTCCTTTGATGCGTGTTTCCGTGCTTTTTTATATAAGTTTACAACTACTAAATAAATAATTCCGGCGCGGTGGTCGCTGTCGGGCGAATTTCATTTAGAATGCGTGTTTCCGTGCTAAACAACCATTTCTTGCTTATGCAAGAACCATGCCCATTGCGTGGTTCCGGTTCATGCTTTAGAACCTAAGCAGTTACTCAATTGTCAAGCACTGCTCGTAACTCATTTTGTCTGTATTTTCCAAGGAAATGCGCTAAAACCTTTAAAGATAACTGACTAAGCTTAAAGATAAGTAACTAAGCTTTAAACTAGTGCAAATAATAGTGCGTACTTCTAATTTTAGAGGCATAGTTTTGTACAACCAACTGATATTATGCGCATTTCCTTTGGAAAATACAGACAAAATGAGTTACGAGCAGTGCTTGACAATTGAGTAACTGCTTAGGTTCTAAAGCATGAACCGGAACCACGCAATGGGCATGGTTCTTGCATAAGCAAGAAAATGGTTGTTTAGCACGGAAACACGCATTCTAAATGAAATTCGCCCGACAGCGACCACCGCGCCGGAATTATTTATTTAGTAGTTGTAAACTTATATAATGTAAAAGCACGGAACAGCATCAAAGGAAATTCGCCCGACATGCGGACCACCGCGCCAGAATTATTTATTATTTTTGACAGCTATTAGCGAATTTCCTTTGGAAATTCGGCTAATGATAGGCGTCATGCGGAATTCGAACCTCGGACCACGACACAAATCCGTTTCAGAGGTCCCTAATGACGAAAACATACGTTTCGCGAGACCTATATATATATATATATATATATATATATATATATATATTATATATATATATATATATATATATATATATATATATATATATATATTAAGTTATCCACCCAAATACTGTGGATATAAGCATAAGCTGACTCATCATTATAAAGTAGTATAAAAGCCTAGACAGGAAGCGGCCACCTTCAGTCTAATTCTATAGTTTACGTTTAGCTCCTTCTCTACGAAGTAAAAGTTATTATTATTAGTTTCTAATTGTGATTATATTATTTGTGTTAATTAAATAAATCATTTTTTAAAACTTAATTTGTTAAACTTGATAGTTAACTGGCGCAGTCGGCAGGATTAAGTTAGCGGAATTTGACAATCCCGGTTTGTTTTAACAATTAACTAACTTGAACCAAAAATTTTTTTAAAAGTGCTTGGATGATCGCGGCTGATAGACGGAATATGCTGGCAGTAACGGTCACCTTTCTGTAAGTACTTTACCACTCAAATTTGTTCATTAAAGCGAGCAGTTCTCGTTTTATGAGAGTTTGACGAAAGGAATAGTGACATTCCACACATTTTTATAATTTTTTTTTAAAAAAAACATAAACCAAATTTCTAATATTTTAAATAAAATTTAACTAATCTTTTTTAAATTAAATAAAAATATACACACTCTAAATTTTTTTAAATAAAGTTAAATATTTAAAACCTCTTAAAAAAAGGATATATTGTGTACTCACAATTTTATTAAAATAATTAATTTCATATTACTTTCTTTATTTTATTTAAAGTTTTTATAATGGCAACCTTAAAGAAGAATATTTAGAGATGGTGCCTGAATTTAGTGGCGAGGCACACTTACTACCTCGATTTCTGGAAATATGTGAAAAATTAGTTAATAAGTTTTATGACAAAGACGAAACGGACAATTTCCAAAATGAATATCTTATGTACGGGATATACTCTAAAGTAAAAGGACCCGCCGCGGAAGTAATTAGTACTTCGCGAGTAAAAACCTGGGAAGACTTAAAAACCGCACTACTTCACAGTTACAGTGACCGACGAGACGGGTATACCCTTGCAATAGAAATGTCGTGTATGAGACAGTACCAGACAGAAACACCTTTCGACTTCTACACACGAGTACAGAAACTGTTAAACTTACAAATTCCCTACTGGAAGAATACTTGTGCTATCGCCGCCGAAGCAGAAATAATTTGCGAATATACGCGTAATTTAGCATTACGAGTGTTCCTTAAAGGTCTTAAAGAACCAATAGGTAGTCTCATGAGGACCAAGAACCCACCGGACCTGAACACTGCACTGAACATGTTGACAAATGACTTCCAGTTTCATTTAGAACAGCAAAAAACATACAAACAAGACAACCATTCAACCCTCCCCCAGGACTCAACAAAGACCATATACACAAAATAGGCAACCAGTAACAACTAACCAAACTTTTCGTACCAAACCTAACCCTGTGACGCCTAATCAAAACCAATATGCTTTCGCTCGACCCGGTCCCAGCACATCTAACATATTCCTAAACCATATGTGCCTACTCCGATGTCGATTTCGACGCGGAATACAGTGGCTAAAACTAACACTTTTAGATCAAATGATCAGATGTATAACATGGAAGACATTAGTTCAGCAATAGACACAGTTAACGCGGTAAATACTGACAATTTAACTGAAACTCAAGACACAACATGTGAACTACAGACGGACACACAAACCTATTACCCTGATGAATTGTCAGAGTATTTTTTAGAGAATCTGGCCTCGGACGAAAATTTGAGCTCATGAGTTTATATAACACCGAGAGTTCACTTCCGTACATCATTACAAAAGACAACCTTAAAATTTTGATCGATACAGGAAGTTCCAAATCTTTTATTATTCCTGACATAGCCCAGAAATTTTTCCCTCAATCAATACATACTGATCCATGTCAGATTGCATCTGCCCATGGTTGCTCAATTCAACAATTTAGTACCTTGGTGCCAGGTGATAAATTTTATCAGACTCGACCGATGACACTCAAATTTCATTTGTTTAAATTCCATACATATTTTGACGGACTTTTAGGACTTGATAATCTAAGACTTTTACAAGCTACAATTAATCTAACAGAAAACCAACTAAAAACATTAGGTGGTCCAATACCAATACAGTACCGTACCACGAATAATAATAGTACTCATACTACCGCCATTAGTTCTCAAATAAAACCTATACAAAAATACATAAAAATACAAAAACTCAACAAAAACAAACAAAAACCGAGACACAGACTAAACCAACAAAACAAAGAAAATCAGAAAAGACCACAGTAATACAACCTCAATCCGAACAAGTTTTCAAAATTCAGGTACAAAATATCAAGAACGGTACAGCATTAATGCCTAATGTACAGATTAATCTATTAGAAATTCCAGAAGGAATACTCAAAGTGTCTAATAACATGGCTTATTGTGTAATACGAAACCAAACAGATGACTCGCAAATCATTCCTAACCTGACCCCCTTTTCACTGCAATCTTTCTCTGATTTTACGGAATTAGAACCAAACGTACATTTTTTTGATAATAAACAAACTACATTTGACATTTCGAAAATTAGAACAAATCATATGAACTCTGAAGAGAAACGTGAAATAGAGAAATTAGTCAACGAATTTTCGGATATTTTCCATACAGGAGACCAACCTTTATCCTTACAAATAAAATCAAACATAACATTACTACGACAGACGAAATCCCTGTATACACTAAGACTTACAGATATCCTGTTATTCATAAAAAAGTACAATCCCAAATAGAAGACATGTTACGGCAAAACATTATAAGACCATCTCACTCTCCCTGGAACTCACCTTTATGGATAGTTCCAAAGAAATTAGATGCTTCTGGCAAACAAAAATGGAGAATTGTTTTTGATTACCGTAAGCTTAACGAAAAAACAGTGGACTGCCCCTTCCCAATTCCATGCATAACAGACTTACTAGACCAACTAGGCAACTGTCAATACTTTTCAACAATAGATTTAGCTTCCGGATCCACCAGATTGAACTAGATGAGAGTAGTATTCCCAAAACTGCATTTAGTACGGAAAATGGTCATTTTGAATTTGTACGAATGCCCTTTGGCCTTCGAATAGTCCGCGTACCTTTCAACGTGTAATGAATGACATGCTTAGAGGAGTGCCATGTGCAGTATATTTAGACGACATCATTGTGTTCAGCACCAATTTAGCACAACACCTATTACGGTTAAGACAAGTTTTTGAAAGACTTAGACAGGCTAACTTTAAAATTCAACTTGACAAGACAGAGTTTTTAAAGAATTCCGTTGAATACCTAGGACATGTAGTTTCACCGGAAGGAATCAAACCAAACCCTGCTAAAATTCAAGCCATTCAAAATTACCCCCTCCCAAAGACACAAAAAGAGATTAAAGGCTTTGTGGGCCTTCTCTCATATTACAGAAGATTTTTAAAGGACCTAGCACGACTAACAAAACCGATGACAAAGTACCTTAAGAAAAACACAAAGTTAGATTTAAATGATCCTGAATATGTGCAAAGTTTTCATACGTGTAAAAATTTACTCATTAACGAACCAATCCTACAATATCCTGATTTTTCTAAACCTTTCATCCTCACTACTGACGCTTCAAACGTAGCACTAGGAGCTGTGCTAAGTCAAATTAAAAACGGTAATGATCTACCAGTAGCTTATGCTAGTAGAACTTTAAACACCGCTGAGGCAAATCTCTCAACGATTGAACGGGAACTATTAGCAATTGTCTGGAGTGTAAAATTTTTTAGACCTTACCTCTATGGGCGGAAATTTAAAATTTTCTCAGACCATAAGCCTATCCAGTGGTTATTTAATCTCAAAAACCCAACTCTAAACTTATGCGGTGGAGACTCAAGTTAGAGGAATATGACTTTGAAATAATTTACAAAAAAGGCTCACATAATCTTAATGCTGACGCTCTCTCCAGAGTAGAGATAAACGTAACAGAAGATGACGATAAATTTCTAAGTGACTTAGTTAGAGACAATTTATTTCCACCGATGACTGACCAGACCTGGACCGTCAAACTTAGCTCAGGACATCACTGACACTATCCGAACTATCACGACGCCATCGACCTCACACAACGATAATATAGAAACTGAATCACTTTTTGTACACCCGGATAACGACCCACAGAACATAAATGATGACGACGATGACGATCACACAGTACACTCGAACGCAATAGGGAACACATCAATTACCATCCCAATACTTGATGCTCCATCAATCATGGTACTAATCAAGTACTAATTTCGCTAGTGGATCATAGCCCTGCTGCGGTAAAAATCGATAAGCTATTTGACACTAAGACTAGGATGCACGTTCAATTTTCAAAGAACCAATTCGAACAAGACGTAATTAAATTTATACAAACGTATATTGTTCCAAAGAACAGGTATTGTCTATACTTTGAAAACGATGTATACGAACGTTTCTGTGAAATTGTAATGAGAAATTTTACTCACTCACAAATTGAGTTTGTTAAATATACTCAGAAACTTGTCGATGTGACCAATCAGAACAGTATTATCGAGATAATAGAGAACTACCACTTAGGAAAAACTAATCATAGAGGCGTAGACGAAACAGACAAAAATTAAACGTACTTACTATTGGCCTAATCAAAGGAAATCTATTCAAACTTATATAAATAAATGTACGGTGTGTCAAGCATCAAAATATGATAGACATCCTCTTAGGTTAGAATTTAACATAACACCGACCGCCACACGTCCTTTTGAAATTCTACACATCGATACCCTAACTCTAGAAAAAGATAAATTCCTGACAATCGTAGACTCATTTTCAAAATACGCTCAAGCGTATCGCTTAAATGCTGCGCAAGGTATAGAAGTAGTTAATAAACTTATAAATTTCTTCACCCACCACAATATTCCAAAACAAATAGTCGCTGATAACGGTCTCGAAATAAGTAATAGCCTTGTTAAAGAATTACTTGATCTGCACAAAATAAATTTACACCTGATCAGTTCACAACATCCGGAATCCAACGGTGTAGCCGAGAGATTTCATTCAACTCTAGTAGAGCATATCAGGTTACTTAATAATAGAGAAGAATTCAAACAAGAGCCTATTGACATTAAAGTGAAATATGCAGTGTTGGCATATAATAACTCACTACACTCTGTTACAAAATTAACACCATTTGAAATAATATCCGGTCATATAGAATCGAACCCTCAACTAGACATTGACTTAGAAAAACAGCTGACGAACGACTACATCATTAAACACAGAGACAAAACAAAACTACTTTATACACAAATTAATGACAAAATTGCAAGCACGAAAGAAAAAGTAATTAACAAAGCCAATGAAACCAGAGAAACACTTCCGGAAATACCCAAGCAAGTTTTTGTCGCTAACAAAAAAACAACAAAAGACAAATAACAGATAAACCCGAAACTATCACGACAATAAACAAAGACAAGAAAACTGCGACTATACAGCCTCAACACTACAATACCAGACAGAATATCCATTTGTCTAACATTAAACGACCCAGGAAAGAAACTTATAAATTTCCTGTTACAGATCCATCTGCTCAATCGGACAAGGGACAGAGTTCAAAGAACTGACTAATAATCTTGGAATACTGCCCATAAAATTAGGACCAGCAAGACTTGAGACTTCACAACACACGTTGGTGCATTACTACAGACTGAATCCTCTACAATCTCAGTTAACACACCTTACGACCCAATACTTTAAAATTATGGATAGTATTAAACTAACAAACTCTAACTTAACCGAACTTTCGAACTACTTTAAACTAATCGACTATACTAGAAATTTAATTAGTGATAAGATTAATAATATAGGATTAAGAATGTCTACGCATAGAGCAAAGCGTGGACTAATAAATGGATTAGGTAGCATAGTTAAATTAATTTCAGGGAATTTAGATAGTAACGATGGGGAAAGGTATGATACAATTATAAATCACATTGAAACTAACGAACACAGAATCGAGAGCCAAATAGCCCAACAATATTCAATTAATAAAGAATTAATCGTAGCCTTTAATAACAGTATAAAAGATATTCAATTTAATACTTTAGAAGTAAAATCTAAATTCCTTCAATTAAGTAATAGTGTAAAACAAGGTGCCACTGAAATAGAAATTCTAAATAAAAAAGACTTATTAAATCAAATACAAATAATTTATTACGAAATTTTGAATCTCTTACAAGACATTGAAAACTCAGTAACATTTTGTAAACTTAAAACTCTTCATCCAAGTATAATAACATCTCATGAGTTATATACAGATTTAATGAAAATATCAAAACACAAACTAAATGGAGAGCTGCCCTTCGAAGTAACATATGAAAATATTCTTAACTTTGAATCTGTAATAAAAATTAATTGTAAGTTAAATCCTGAACAGATTACATTTTACCTAGATATACCCCTTAACTCTAAAATAAAGTATGAACTTTACCATTTACTACCCATACCTACCAAACATAAAAACAATTATGTCACTATAATTCCTGAGTCAAAATACTTATTAAAATCTGAGAACGATAAAATAGAGCCTTTGAATGGTATGTGCTAAACAAGGGGTGTACCAATGCTCACAAGACTTGATCGCAGCCAACGAAGCTACTTGCGAAAAACATCATCCTGAAGGAAAAATCTGAGCACTGTCGATACATAAATCTCAATATTATGAACAATGATCTTCAATACATCTCAGAAATTAATCAATATTTAGCAATATTCGTTAAACCGGACGAATTACAAATAAAGGGTACAAAAAATATTGAAACTAAATCCCTACAAGGAATATTTTTTAATTCCTGAAACCAATACAAAGATATTCTACAAGAAAACTCAACTTATCTATAAATTAAAATCTTTTGCTCAACCACACATCCTTCCAGAAATAGAATTAACGCTGACAGCAGCACAAAGACCTAATATCACGTTAGATCTTAAATCTTTAGCTCTAAGAGACTTAACTCTTCTGCCAGCTTATCCAGTAGAAGACACAACATATACTCATCATATCACCAGCATTTTGACAGGACTTCTCTACGTCATCCTGATCATCCTGGTAATAATCATTATCATCCATCGAAGGAAAATCTTCAACCAACTTCAACCAACTCCACAACCTGCAGAAAGGACAACTCCGCCTACAAGACTTATCCTACCCGGGGATGCTTCATTCTAAGGATGGAGGAGTTATCCACCCAAATACTGTGGATATAAGCATAAGCTGACTCATCAATATAAAGTAGTATAAAAGCCTAGACAGGAAGCGGCCACCTTCAGTCTAATTCTATAGTTACGTTTAGCTCCTTCTCTACGAAGTAAAAGTTATTATTATTAGTTTCTAATTGTGATTATATTATTTGTGTTAATTAAATAAATCATTTTTTAAAAACTTAATTTGTTAAACTTGATAGTTAACTATATATATATATATATATATATATATATATATATATATATATATATATATATATATATATATATATATATATATATATATATATATATATATATATATATATATATATATATATATATATATATATATATATATATATATATATATATATATATATATATATATATATATATATATATATATATATATATATATATATATATATATATATATATATATATATATATATATATATATATATATATATATATATATATATATATATATATATATATATATATATCTAGACACTTTCTTGTAAACACTCTATCTTTCGAACGGATTAATATTTTTTAACCAAACTTGGTACAAAAATCAACCTTCGGAGGACACGAACCCTATTGAAAACCAGGTTTTTGTGACGTCATTAACCCGGTTTGCTGAGTCAGCGAAATTTTCAAAAAATCGGCAAAATTCAGGGTTAATATTTTTTGCCGCGAAAAAGGTCAATAGTTATGTTTTTTGAGACGCTAAATCGAATGAAACCGGTCCGAAGTCGATACGACCACTCTAAGTGACCAAAAATCGAAAAACCATTGTAAATTACCAAAAACCAAAATTTAGGTCGATAAAAAATAAATTTCGAGTAGGGTGTCGTTTTCTATGTATTTTGGGCGCTGAATCGAATGAAACCGGTCCGAAGTCGATACGACCACTCTAAGTGACCAAAAGTCGAAAAACCCATTGTAAATTACCAAAAACCAAAATTTAGGTCGATAAAAAATAAATTTCGAGTAGGGTGTCGTTTTCTATGTTTGGGCGCTGAATCGAATGAAACCGGTCCGAAGTCGATACGACCACTTAAGTGAAAAACACAAAAATTATAGAAACAAAATTACGGTCGTTGAAAATAAATTTCGAGTAGGGTGTCGTTTTCAATGTTTTGGGCCTCTGAGTTGAATGCAGTGGTCCGGAGTCAATACGACCACTCAAACTCAGGGTACCTGGGTTCAAATCCTGGAAGGGTCGATAATTTTTTATCGTTTTTTTTACTTAATATAAGTTTACAACTAGAAAAAATTCTGGCGCGGTGGTCCGCATGTCGGGCGAATTTCCTTTGGATGCGCACTCAAACCCAGAGTACCTGGGTTCAAATCCTAGTAGGTATTTTTTTACTTAATATAAGTTTACAACTAGAAAATAATTCTGGCGCGGTGGTCCGCATGTCGGGCGAATTTCCTTTGGATGCGTGTTTCCGTGCTTTTTACATATATAAGTTTACAACTACTAAATAAATAATTCCGGCGCGGTGGTCCGCTGTCGGGCGAATTTCATTTAGAATGCGTGTTTCCGTGCTAAACAACCATTTCTTGCTTATGCAAGAACCATGCCCATTGCGTGGTTCCGGTTCATGCTTTAGAACCTAAGCAGTTATCAATTGTCAAGCACTGCTCGTAACTCATTTTGTCTGTATTTTCCAAAGGAAATGCGCTAAAACCTTTAAAGATAACTGACTAAGCTTAAAGATAAGTAACTAATCTTTAAACTAGTGCAAATAATAGTGCGTACTTCTAATTTTAGAGGCATAGTTTTGTACAACAACTGGATGATTATGCGCATTTCCTTTGGAAAATACAGACAAAATGAGTTACGAGCAGTGCTTGACAATTGAGTAACTGCTTAGGTTCTAAAGCATGAACCGGAACCACGCAATGGGCATGGTTCTTGCATAAGCAAGAAAATGGTTGTTTAGCACGGAAACACGTATTCTAAATGAAATTCGCCCGACAGCGGACCACCGCGCCGGAATTATTTATTTAGTAGTTGTAAACTTATATAAAAAGCACGGAAACACGCATCAAAGGAAATTCGCCCGACATGCGGACCACCGCGCCAGAATTTTTTTTAGTTAAGTGTTACTTAACTTAGTCAGTTAGTGTTACTTAAATCAAAGTTTACAATACTACCATTTTTGTTTCACTAGTTAAGACCTTTAAAGTATCATTTATCCAGATTAAACAACTTTTAATTTTTCCAAAATTTGGGTGAATTTTGGAAATTATTATTTTAATTTTTTTATGGTAAAATTGTCTGAGGGGAACAATTAAACAATTTTATGAATAATAATTTTTTCAAAAAGTCAAAATTAAGTATATTTACTCTTATTCCATTATATTTACTCTTTGTCCATTTTTCAAAAATTGCAGTTTTTGAGTCTACCGTTAAAAATAAAAAAATATGAAAAATCTTAGTTTAAAAACATGGAGGAGCTTTTATCAAGAATGACTTTTGAAAAATTAATTTTTTGTCATTTACATCTATAGGCAACCCCATCCGGGGACACACTGTATATTTTGGTTAACCTTCTATTACCTTTCTACTAGGGATCTATGTTTTCTAGTCTATTTCATTTTCAAGTTTTTGAATGGTTCTGGGATATTTTATGTAATTTTGTTTGTTTTAATAGTTTTATTAATTAGTTTTAACTAGTATGTATTTTTTTGTTTTAAGTAAGGCTGAAGAGGGTAACAAGCTATTTTATTTAAAAAATGTTACACCCTTTTAAATTTTATTCAAATTAAAATTGCTATTGTAGAAAATTATTATAGAATGACTTTAATCTTAACTAAGGTTAAACAATTCTATGATTATGTAAATTATTACAACATTACAAAACTATCAAGTTTTGTTTTGTTTAAAACCAATTACTATAAAAACAAATTAGAAAAATCTGAATCTTCAGCTGACGTTTGGAATGTTGTCAATGAAAGTTTAGGTAGAAATAATTCAAACAAGACAGAAATTACAAAACTAACACATAATAATGAAACTATCACTGATAATAAAGATATAGCTAATATACTTAATAACTTCTTTTCTACAATAGGCATCGATTTATCTAATAACTTACCGGACTATAGATCAAAAACTCATCTTTTCTCTAAATATATCAACAAAACTAATGTAGTTAAATCCATTCACTTAAATGAAGTATCTTTAAAAGAAATTAATCAATGTATAAAAGATTTAAAGAACGATAAATCAGCCGGGAGTGATAGAATCAAATCTGAATATCTTAAAGCCAATATAGAAAGTATAAGTGAGCCTGTTAGATATATATGCAATTTATCAATAATTTCTGGAATATTTCCGGATAAATTAAAACAAACTATTGTGACGCCTTTGTTTAAGCAAGGTGATCCTTCTCTTCCTTCTAATTATAGGCCGATATCACTTCTCTCTAATGTATCAAAAATACTAGAAAAGTGTATGAAGTCTAGAATGCTAAATTTTATCTACAAGTACAACCTGATAGCCGCTAATCAGTTTGGATTTAAAGCCAACACAAGCACATCGGATGCCATGTATAACCTCACGAAACAGATTGTGGATAACCTAGATGTCGGTCAAAATGTGTTGTCAGTGTTTTTAGACTTGCAGAAGGCGTTCGACACAGTAAGTCACACAATACTGTTGTGTAGGTTATACGATATGGGTTTCAGAGGTGCTTGCTTCAGTTGGTTCAAGAGCTATCTGACTAACAGGACACAACAGACTCGAGTAGGTGATAAGCTTAGTGAGTCAGTGGTTTTGACAGGCGGTGTGGGGGTGCCCCAAGGAAGTGTTCTAGGGCCTATTTTGTTTTTAATTTATGTTAATGAAATGCTTACCATGGAACAGGTTTATGATTTTGCACAAGCATTTGCAGATGACAGTGTCTTAACTTTTAGAGGTAGCACTTGGGAAGAGGCATTCTCTAAAGCATCGCGTGGCCTTTCAATACTTCATTGGTGGCTCACCTGTCAGCGCCTGTCACTGAACTTAGATAAAACTAAATTTATCACTTTTTCTATGGACTCACGTAATCAGCCTTTACCTGGATATAAAGTCCTTGTGCACTCTCCTGACTGCTTGCTATCTGACTATATTAACTGCAACTGTACTCATGAAATAGGAAAAACACAGTCCATCAAGTATCTAGGCCTTTATCTTGATCAAAATTTAAACTATTGCAATCATATAGAGGTTTTAGTTAAAAGGTTGCGGAAAATCGTCTACAGTTTTGTACAGTTGAGAAAGTTTGCAACAACAGAAGTTTTGCGTTCCGTCTATTTTGCGCTTGTAGAGTCAATCCTGTATTACGGTATTATAGCGTACGGAAGCGCAACGGAAACAAATCTAGAACCTTTATATATCGCCCAAAAAAGGATAATTAAAATAATTTTATTTAGACCCAAAATATCAAGCACGGATGAGTTATTTATTGATTTTAATGTTTTGCCACTTTCTCAACTGTTCAAAAAATCTGTTCTAATTCATTATTATAAAAGTGATAAGATACTGATGTCCCACGCCTACCCAACAAGAGGAAAAAAAACGTCAACAGTTGTTACACCTTACTGTAAGACAGCAAAAAAGCAAAGTCATGCTTCCTACAAGGACCAGCATTCTATAATAATTTACTCTCTTTCATTTAAATCTAATAAAAAATTAAATACATTTAAGAAAAATATTAATAATATCTGTTAGAATTATTAGCTTCTAATTAAGCAAACTAAAAAATATGTATATATGTGTGTATGTATGTATGTATGTATGTGTATGTATGTATATGTATGTGTGTATATGTATATATGTGTGTGTATATGTTTTTTTTTTAAAGGCCGTTTATTATCAGCATGTCCCATATAAATACTACATGCTTTTGAAAACAATAGATTTTGTACTTGACTTCGTTCTTTTTGAGAAATGTTTTTTTTTTTTCGGCTGTTCTTTTCTTCCTACAGTAAAATTTTGAATGTTCTGAATAAAAATATTCTTTTAAATTTAATGTCTTGTGTTTTTCTTTGTGTTTGATATATTTGTATATAATGAAAAATAATAATATTATATTAATATAATATTAATATAATATAAGTTAAATAAATAATATCATATTAATTTTATATTGGTCAAAGTTTATCTAAATCAATTGCCTCAATAAATTGAAAAGTTTGTTTTAAGGTCTTTTGATAATAACTGATAATGTTGAAGAGGCCAGTTAAGTCCGAGAGTCATTGATTGCTGCATTAGTAATGATCTTTCTCTATCTAGTAGAGGACAATAATTTATTAAGTGGTTTACTGTTTGTTCGTCGTTTCCACATCCGCAACTGCTAGATTCGGTTAAGTTGAATCGTTTTAAGTAATGTTTAAATTTACCATGTCCGGTCAGGAACATGGTAAGTTTAAACGTGTAATCCCATACTCCAAACTTTTGTCTTTTCTTGATTGAAGGGAAAAATAATTTTGTAATTTGGCCACTTTCTGAATTTATCCATTCCTGATTCCAGGTGATGAAGCTTCTGTCATTCAATGCTTTTAAGTACGATTTTGGGTAGTATTTGTAGCTGATTGAAGTGAATCGTCTTCACTGGCATTTTTTGCTAATGAATCAGCTTTCTCGTTATATTTAATTCCTGAATGAGCTTTAACCCACGAGAACGATAATTCGTTACTTCTTGAAATCTCTCCAGCTAAAGCTCTTATTTTGACTATTAATGGGGAATGGTTTTTAGTATTGTTCAGTGTGTCCAGGTTGATCTGCTGTCTGTTCTAAAATACTTCATGTTACTTCTGTCTTGTTGCTGTGCTATCCATTCAAGAGCTTTAACTATGGCTACCTGTTCAGCTTGATAGTTAGAACAGTATGAGTGTAATCGGAACATGCAGTCAGTCGTCGTGTTGTTAGAAGAGAGTGCTGTAAACGCACATCCCACACCAGAATCATTTTTGCTACCATCTGTATAGATAGCCATAGTAAAGTTTGAATCATCCATATCTTCTGTTATTAAACACTCTACTTGATAAGCTGGATGAGTCCAACGTGTATAATTGACTGGATGTTCATACTTGGTGCTGTCTATCCAATCACATGTTTTTCCAGTCATGATGTTGTAGCGGTCAGATTCTTGATTTATTTTTTCACAGATCGGAAGTGTATTAGCCAGAACGCAAGCAGCATTGTAGGAGATTGTTCTGTAACCCTTTAACATCCTTAATATAATTAATCGCTGACATGATTTAACAATTTTTTGATTTATTTTAGATTTCAGTCCATCTATCCACACTGGAGCTGCATATGTTATCATTGGGCAAAATGCACCGTCATATATGACTTTTAGAGCTTTGCAACCTAATCCCCAATGGACTTTGGCAGATCTTGACAAGATGTGAATAAATGATTGGATTTTGCTAGTATGTGTTCGAATGTGTTTTCCCCATGTCCAGTCGTGCGTCAAATAAACTCCTAAGTATTTTAAAAAAGGTTCAGATTTTAATTTTGTTGTGTCTAAAAACAAATTTAGCGGTTTTTTCCTTTTTCTGGTAATATATAAAAACTGAGATTTATCTTTACTGAATTTCAATTTGTTTTGATTAGCCCATTGATTTATGTGTCTAAGTGCTTCGTTTGTAATGACTTCAAGCTCTTCTTCTGTTCTTGCGGCACTTAACAACAGATAGTCATCAGCGAAAGCGATTGCAAGGCAATTAGGTGGCAGAATTAAATCAAGTAGACTGTCATACAGAATATTCCAAAACCCCGGTGAGCTAGATGATCCTTGGGGACATCCACATGTAGGTTTATCTATTATTTTATATGAGTCGATTGTTAGTTTGCTTGTTCTATCTGAGAAATATGATTGTGTTAGGGATAGTAAGTTTCCTGGACAGTTTTTTGTTCTTAAACGATGTATTATCATGGGCCACCACGCAGCGTCAAATGCTCCTTCTACGTCTAATGACACTAGGGCTACTCGCATTTTAATTTTTAAATGGTTTTCAACAAATTTCTTAACTTTCATAATTGCGTCTGTTGTGTTAGTCTGAGGGCGGAATCCGAATTGGTTTTGGTTGAGTAAATTGTTTGAATATAAATGGTGTAAAATCCTATCTATCATTAGCCTCTCTAAGATTTTAGCAAGACAAGGTAGGAGACTTATTGGGCGGTATTTTCCTGCAGTTTTCATGTTTTCTTTTCCCGGTTTTCCAACGATGATAATCTTTGACATTTTCCAACATTTTGGAAATACACCTCTTTTTAAGCATTCATTAAAAATATTGGTAAAAAGAGCAGGGTAGATTTCATAGGCTTTCTTCATTTCATTCGTTATGCCGTCTTCTCCTGGGCTTTTCTATTAGTCGTTCGATAAATCGCGTTTTTTACTTCAAACTGGGTAAAAGGTGGATCATTAGTTAAGTTTCTGATTTTTATGCATCTCTTGTCTTATTTGTCTGTGATATTCATTATCATTGTTTGTGTCATCTTTTGGAAGGAATTTTTCCATTATTTCATTTAGTGTGTCTTCAATACTTTCTGTATAAGTGCCATCTTTCTTTTGTAGAGTTGTTAATACTTGAGTAGATCTAGTTTTATTAGCTGCCGCTTTATACGCTGCATTCCAGGGGTCTTTGGTTGTTGTGCAGAAGTTCTTCCATGAGTTAAATTTTTCTGTTTCTATTAATTTTATATTCTTTTTGTAATTTGTAAAATTCTTTTTTCCTAGTTTCTCTTAATTTTTCGTTAGTTTTGGTTTTCTGGTACTCTTTCCTAGCTTTTCGAACTGTTTGTCTCATAGTGTCAATATTATCTGACCACCAGGGAACTTTTCTTTTATGATTATTATATCCTTTCTTGTACCTTGGCATAGATTTAATGCAAGCTGATATTAAAGCATTATTAAGAGACTCAATAGTTTCTTCTAAATTACTGCTCCTAATTAAATTGTTTATTAAATCTTCTTCGATTAAACTGGAAGAATTTAAACTTTTAGAAAATCTTTTCATCATCTCTTCTTTGAACTTATTCCAGTTTGCTTTCTTTACTATAAATTTATTGGTCGGTTTCTGGTTTCCTGATGTGTTTAATCTAATTTGGAAAGTAATGTATTTGTGGTCTGATAGACTGTCTTCTTCTTCTATGCACCAATCGTGGACATAGTTGAGCATTGGAGAGTTTGTAATAGTAAGATCAGGGTTACTTGAGGCTCTAACTGTTTCAAAAGTAGGTGTTTGGAAATCAGTATTCAAGAAGTATAAATGGTTACTAGCCAAAAAATCCTCAAACATTTTCCTCGTTGATCAGTGAGACGGTCAAACCAAGAGCAACTTCGTGCGTTGCTGTCAAGAGATAAAATAAATTTGTTTTTAATTTTAGATAAGTTTTCTTCAATTTTTCCCAAGTCTTGTAATAAATTTTGTTTTTTGTCTAAATATATACTGGCTGCCCAAAATGAAAAGTTATTAACATTAAAATTTGCCCATATCATGTCTTCAGATGACATTTCTGTGTTAATAATTGCGACAATATTTGGATTCGTAATAATAATTGCAGCTCTTACTCTTTTAGATCCAATCTGAAAAATTCGGTAATTGTTAGGGAATCCGGCTACCTTGTTTTTCATAGTGTAAGGTTCTTGGATCAAAGCGATGTGAATTGCTTGATCTTCGAGAAGTCTGCACAGAGTATATATAGCTTTTCTAGATTTTTGGAGATTAACTTGAACACATTTAATATGCAAAGAATTTTGGTTATTATTCATATTGAGTGTCTTGGCGAATTCTTAAAACATGCATTTGATAATTTGGGCACTGTTTATTCAATGCCGAATGTTTTGTGTCGACTTTTTTGTTATTAGGAGCATGTTGATTGTATGATATACAATTTATACAGCAATGATCTTCTTCTTTACTTTTACAGTCTTTGAGAAGATGATTTTTGGCGCATAATGGGCATATTGGTAGATTATCTTTATCAACACATTTATCTGCCTTATGGTTAAATTTTGAGCAGTGGAAACATCGAGTTACTAAAACGTGATCAGCACATTTGCACCTGTTCCACTTCATTTTGACAACAGAGTTTAAAAATTTTTTTCTCAGTGTAGGGGATACTTCTATTATTAAATTTCTAATTTTAAATCTTTTATTAGTTACAATAGTTTTTACATATATTATTTCATTTTCAGATATTAACTCAGGGTTTTGTTTTACTATCATCTCTTGTGCATTTTGTAGAGTCACCTCGTCAGGAATACTGTAGATAATGAGTCTAGGAAGATGTCTTTTCGAAATTTCAGCTCTTAAATTATTAGTTTTGTTAATTTCAGAGCAGATAGTTTTAATATCTGATTCTTTATCAGATTTAATTAAAACTTTTCCCTCTTTAATAGATTTTAAGCTAGTAATGCCTACTTGAAGCTGAGTGGGGTCAATTTTAGATTTAAGGATGGCTTTGATTTCATTTCCATCTTTTATGTGATCATGCTGGATCACAGCTGTGAAATGAGGTTTAGGCAGTGTCTTATTTTTAGTGATTTCCAAATATAAATTATTAGGTTTATTAATAGGAGTCGTTAGATTTGGAGTTTTTAATGTGCTAGGGTGTTGTTTTAATTTATCATTAAGTTCCTGGAAATCATTTTTAATAGCATTAAATATTTCGGTTAGTTCTTGGATTGAATTTAGAATATTCTTTTTAAGGTCATTCCGTAGGTTACCACTCACTTGAGTAACGTTACGTAAGGTTTCTAGTACACTGTTAAATCTTTGATTTATTTGATCTGTCATTGTGTCAAACCTTTATTTTTATTTGATTTTTCTTTTGCTCTATAAAGTCAACTATGCAGTAAATTAGGGTAATAACTATACTCTCACTACTGTCTGATTGCTTATAAATTTACCTTGTAAAAGTTTGGTGTATATAATCTGCACGGTTTCTGAGATATAAAAGATTTTCCAAGAGCAATTATTTTCGTGTCACACACAAAATATATATCAAAAAATATAAGTGTACATATATATAATTAACGATAGTAAAAATTAAATGATATTAATAAAAATAACATTATACCTATACGACTAAAATAATCTAAATTTAGTTCATTATAATTACACAATAAACAACAATAATATTGATAGTTAATATTTCCTTTATCAAGCTTAATCAGTCATTCAAACATCAACATATATCATTCACCAAGCGTGTTCACTGCACATAATAGCACAAAAATATTAGCATTTTTAAAAATATAAGTATTTATTTTTAATACTCTCTATCTGTTCCCCACCAACTATTTCTCTATCTCTTTATTTCTTCCTCTCTCTCTCTATCTCTCTCTCTTTCTCTCTCTCTCTTACTATCCCTTACTCTAAATTAATAATAATTAGATTGTAACAATTCATTAGATTCACTCTTTTTAATAAAAAAAAAAAATCGAAAAAAAAATCTGTACGGGTTTTAGAAGCGGAGTCCTCGCTCAGAACTCTTTCTTGAGGACATTAAATATTTTTATATAAAAATTTTTTAATTGTGTGAAATTAATGTATAAATAAATTATTTATTATTATTTATTTATTTGTAGGACTAAGGTCTAACACAGGGATACACAAACTTCAGGGCCCTGCGGAAGCACATTGTAGATAAATGGTACTTGGCGGTTCTCTGTCCTTCCCCCCACCCCAACTAATAAATTCAATAACTTATTGCACTCATCCCTAAAAAACTTCTTGTTTTTAACGTTAAATTTAGAGTCACAAAGCAGCATTGCTATAATTCCTAACACAAAAAAATGATGGTATTTATTAGAGTTTGTTAGTTTAATTTTATCATCCTTAATCAATTTTGATTCATCATTTTATTAACAAACCACTACAGCTCCTAAGTAGTAAAAATAAAAATATTGAATCTCATATGCTTATTTTAATTAAGGACATTAGAACTGATAACAGTTATCATAATTATTAATTTTAATAGCATTAAACTTACTTAATTATTGTTTACATATTTGTTAAAATATTTTGTCCATTAAACTCATGGACCCTTTAAAAGTTGATGGACATTACTAATAATAATCCTATCTAGATAATATTGATCTGACATAACTTGATTAGTCTGAACATTACTATCATGTCAATATAGTATATTGACTATACTATATTGTTACTGTGTTGCTATGTAGTGGATTTATTATTGTTACAGGACAGCTAGGCCGTTTCTATCGGGGGAGGAGTATATTAAATCTGAGCAAGTAATGAGAGAGTTTATCAGACCTGGTGGACATGGAGAAAGACTTCATTGTCTCTTGGAAGAGAGGGCAAGCTCTAGGGATAATTGGGTTCGTTTCTTACAAAGAGACTTATACTTAAATGTAGTACAAGGGCAGAATAGCACAGTGATAAAGGGTCTGGAAGTGAGACAGCTTTCACTAGGTGCCATAAATTACCCCTACTACAGTCTCCCAAGAGAGAGACTAGATACTCCCCCACCCCTCTACAACCCCTATTGTAGCACGCACTCTACCAACAGCAGCCATTTCTCAGTACCGCCACATCAAAACACTTTATTCAACACAGACAATTAAAGAATATATGCTATAGATCAGCCCTTCCCAACCCTTGGGTCGCGACCCAGATTGGGTCGCGAACGAAATTTTTTGGGTCGCCAAATTTTTCTATTATTAACAATCCAAAAAATTACAAAGATTTATGTAAAAATAATATTATAAGCAAATAACAGATTTGCTTAAACAGATATTATTTTTAGAAATTGATAATACTTTAAACATGCGATAACAAAAGAAGCCGCAGCCAAAACATTTCTTAGAAGTCCTTTACCGACAGAGGCACCCGCCTTTATCTAATTCTTGCTAACTTTGATGAATACTGTGTTTAATAGGTTCTTATTACTTCTTTTAAAGGTTCGGGTTATTAAAATTATAATGTTTAATCAACGTAGTTTATAATCGCGTACAAGTTTTATAATTATAATTGTTTCACTAGTTTATTTATTTTAGCGATTTCCTTTGGGAATAAAATTCGCTCATGGAATAGGCGTCATGGCGGAAGTCGAACTTCGGACCACGACACGAATTCGTTTCAGAGGTCCCTAATGACGAAAACAGTTTCGCGAGACTTTATAAATAAATTTCTAGACACTTTATTGTAAACACTCTATCTTTCGAACTGATTAATATGTTTTAATCAAACTTAGTACAAAACTCAACCTTCGGGAGGACAGAACACTATCGAAAACCAGGTTTTTGTGACGTCATTAACCCGTTTGCTGAGTCAACGAAATTTTCAAAAATCGGCAAAATTCAGGGTTAATATTTTTCACCGCAAAAAGGTCTATAGTTCATTTTTTGAGACGCTGAATCAACTTAAACCGGTCCGAAGTCGATTCGACCACTCTAAGTGACCAAAAAGTCGAAAAAATCATTGTAAATTACCAAAATCCAAAATTTAGGTCGATAAAAAATAAATTTCGAGTAGGGTGTCGTTTTCTCTGAATTTTTGGGCGCTGAATCACATGAAACCGGTCCGAAAAAAGTCAATACGACCACTCTAAGTTACCAAAAAGTCGAAAAAACCCCAACAAATTATCAAAAACCTCTGGCGCGGTGGTCCGCATGTCGGGCGAATTTCCTTTGGATGCGTGTTTCCATGCTGGCTCCGTATCGTTCCGTCGACAAATTTTTCCGTCGATTGTCGACGGAGTGATTTGTCGACGGAATGATTTGTCGACGGAACGACATCACACCTCCATGCTTAACAACAATCCTGGTTGGAATAATAATTTTTTATATTAGTATTACATTATATAAATTTATAACTACAGAATAATTCTAGCGCGGTGGTCCGCATGTCTAGCGAATTTCATTGAGAATGCGTGTTTCCGTGCTTAACAACCCGTTTCTTGCTTAAGGTCCCGGTTCATGCTTTAGAACCTAAGCAGTTACTCAATTGTCAAGCACTGCTCGTAACTCATTTTGTCTCTATTTTTCAAAGGAAATGCGCTAAAACCTTTAAGGACTAAGCTTAAACATAAGTTACTAAGCTTTAAACTAGTGCAAATAATAGTGCGTACTTCTAATTTTAGAAGTTACGAGCAGTGCTAATTTTTATATTTAATTTAATTTTTTAATTTTTATATTTTATTGCTATTATATAATTATATAATATACTTCTTTTGAACTCCAATTAGTGTGTAGTTTTCTATTTAAGTATAAAAACATCATGAAAATTAGGATTTGACGATGTATGTTGGGTCATAACTAGTTCGGCAATAAATAAAAACGCCTGCAATTTTCAGGTTATGCAAAATAAATTCATTTGGGTCGCCAAACTTTAGAAAAGCAAATTATAGGGTCATGTTACTGAAAAGGTTGGGAAACGCTGCTATAGATAATCATTAAAACTTATTTAAAATTTAATTTACTTAAATTAAGACAAAATAATGGAATAATCTAATATTTATTTTGGATTGTAATTATTTTTAAAAATAAAAAAATGACATCACCAATGTACAGTTACGGCACCTAGCTACCCAAGGAATGGTAAGAGCTGTTGTATCCTCCCTCTAAGTATTAGTCTCTTTGGTTTCTTATTTTCTAATTTTTATTCTGCATTATTAAAGCCTTTCTTTTGGAATTGATAACTAAGATTTAGATTTTGAGAACAAAATTAAAAATTCAAAACTCTAAAATGGAGCATTTACACTAACTCTTAATATATTTTAGAATCATTCTTTAATGTCTGGAAGGCTCGAAAGGTTATATTATATTCATAATATAATTTAGCGAATGTCCTTTAGAAAGTTTTCTAATGACTGGTGACATGTTTAGTTCTTGTAGCATTAGTTTATTTTAGTTTCTTGGATATTTGTTCTACTTATTGTTATTATTACATTCAAACTAGTCGTTACTTTACAAGTTTAAACCTATAGTTGTTTATTTAAAGAAAAATGTTTACAGCTACATATATCTAAAACTAGATATTATATAGCTATAGTATGGGTATTATCTAGCATTAAAATAACTAATAATTATGTTTGGGGTTCAGAAATGGAAAATGAGATGAAACCTTGTTTGTTATTTTGTTTTGTTGATCAGGACTTGTGTTGTTCTAGTTAGAAGAATGGTGGCTAAACACGGCATACCTAGGCTACAGAAACCCAGTTATTGTGTTCTCCAGCCCTGCTGAAATATTTCCTTGGCGTCAGTTTATTTGTGAAGATGACTATATTATGGCCGCTACTAAGTGCGTGCTCGGTGCGTTAGATTATCTTCAGAAAATCAGGGAGTGAGTTGCATTTTAATTTTTTATACTGTACATTTTTTTACGCTTTAACCCGTAGGGTCATTTAGCGTTTTCCTCTCACTCAACATTAGCCCCTGAGTTTGTGCACATCCAATCATCTAGGAAGCACCCCCTCCGTACATGGTAGCACATATAACCAGTTCACAGTGTGTCCAGTTCATCCAGCCCAACCAGACTCTATCCAAACTCACTGCTCAGGCTAGTCTGCGACTAGTTCACAGTGTGACTAGTTCATCTAGACCAGCTAGATTCTGGCTAGGCTCACTGCTCTGGCTATCGCTGACTACTAGTTCACTGTGTGCTTGTTTCATCTAGTCTTACTAGCTCCTCTGATCACATTAGTCTCACTTGACCTCGTCCTTCCAGTCTCACCAATCTCATCAGTTCCACTAGCATCACCAGACTCTAGCTAGGCTCACCGCTCTGGCCAGTCCAGCGCCACCCGACAAAGAACTCTAGCACCCAGATGTCAACGTGTACAAACTCATTCTATAGCCCTGACCTGAAAGTCAAAGCTCCACAGTGCCATTAGGAGACGTCTGTCTTCAAGAACCGAGCACTTTGTTCCTAGTCACTTACGTTACTTGTGTCGCCGCCATCACTTTCACTGACTAAGTTTTCGGACATACAAAGGCTCAGTTTATCTTTCCGACCTTCATCTCCCCCAGCCCGCAGAACATTAACTTTTCGTGAGCTGGAGACAACGGAAACGTGGATCTAGACTTGTCTCAGATGAAACTAGATCCAACTGCGCATTTGCGTATTAGTAGCCAAGGAAACCATGTAAAACCTTGGCTAGGTTGGCCGGCCTTGAATTCAAGACCTCCCGAATGTACGGTACAAGGGATAACCTCATATTGAGGTCCTCCCCCGGCTGGATTTGAACCCTCAACCTCCAGGTCGAAAGGCGAGCGCTCTACCACTGAGCTACCGGACTCGGTACTGTACATGTGTAGAAAAGTATTGTATTTGCACTAAATATATGAACTGAGATTTAACCTGAATTATCTGTTTGAGTTGTTTAAGACTTTCTGAGTCGCTTTTACAAAGTTGTTGATTTGGCAGTATAATAATAATAATAATAATAATACCTGTCAGTGGAATAGGATGAATCTCCTCTCCACTTACACCTTTTACTAGTTATTTAACTAAGACCAAGAAAAATAATAATAATAATTCTTTGTTTTCATTAAACTTAACAGTGTAAAACTATAGAAATGTGTCATACATATATATACAAAATTTTATGTGTATCACTGATTCCTCTATGATGTGTATATCAGGGTTGCCAGATGGTATTATGAAAAATATGGGGGATTCCTAAAAAATTATGGGGGGATTGCCAAAATTATCGTACACTTTGAAAAATGTAAATGGGTGAGAGGGGGGGGGGGGCGTTGCATGTTAAATTTATTTTCTAAACATGAATAAGTTAAATATGGGCCTTCGGCCCGTAGCCGCTCCGCAGCCTCGGCGCTTCGTGCCTCATCCGCTCCGCCTCTCAGGCCCGCGAAGCGGGCCTGAGAGGCTTTCTCACATATTTGAGTTTTTTAATCCTCTATTATTAATAGTAAGCAATAAAATTACAGTTAACAAGCAATATAAAAAAATAATAAGTATATTTAAATATATAACTAATACGTTTTTAAAGAGGTATAAAGAATACAAGAAAAAAATCACACGTTGTAACTGTTGGAGTAACCTTGTATAAAGGGTAAGAAAAGATTATAGTTTCATCTTTCATCAGTTTTAGTTATCGTCCACCATACAAAAGGGTATAAACTCTTACCTACATTTATGATTGTTTATACAATTTAAAGAAAAATGTCAAATTTTTTTTTGTAAACAAATTGTTTATTTGAGTAAAATCTTAAGGTTGAAAAAAATATATTCATGATTATTTAAAATAAAAATACCGTTTGCGTCACTTAGGATTGTCCGATTGAGCTGAAACTGGTCGCATTCGTTTTAGAATAACTTCGACCATATAAAGACTACTTCGATGTTCTTCCTCTTTACGGGTCTGCTTAGCTCGGCGTGGTTCAGTGGAAGCCATTTTTGCCCTGTCTCTCTGGGACAGTAGGCTTACCATGATGGAGCAAGAGGTAGAGGTCTCTCTTTTATACTATACCCCCACCCTCTAACACTACTGAACCCAACAGATATCGTACGAGTCTTTGACCTAGACGTATACATATATACAAGATTATATATATATGTATACCGATTGCGCCATTTGTGATGGTTCAATTGAGCTGAAATTGGTCTTAATCGATTCAGCTAGCCGTCTACCTAAATACTAGATACCTTGTTTTAAAGCCATTTTAAGTTTCAAAATTTTTTTTTTTCATGACGTCATAACTTTGGTTGATGACGTCATAATGTTTTTATAAACAATAGGCCTCGTAACCTCCTCAACATCTCGCGATTTGCAAAGTTTCGTTTCAATTTGAGAACGCCTTCGAGAGTTATCATTCGCCATACGAAAGGGTAGAAACTCTTACATACATATATATAATATATATATATATAATATATATTATATATATATATATATATATATATATATATATATATATATATACATATATGTATAAAACTTTTTTCGGACATATATTTTTGTTATCAGGAAGCCAATAGGAACCGATTCCACTCACTCCCACCCTCAACTTCCGTCATCCGAACAACCTCATAAGCGTCATTTTCATTATGAAAATTCGCTAAAAAACAAGCAATAAATTATTAATAATATTCAACCTAAAAATTAAAACGCACAATATATATAAATATTAAATAAAAACTGAAATTAGGTTATTAAATACAAAATTTTGTTATAGTCATACTTAATTAATTATTTTATAAATTACTTTTTAAACGCATCTAATTCATTTTTATTTAGTATTAGATAATCGTTTTCTTATTATAAGGTACATTTCTATTCTATTTACAAATTTAATAGCGAACAATAAACTTAATAAAAATAATAATTAGGTAAATTTAAAGAGCTAAGATGCAGAAGATGTAACCCTAGATATTTATCTCTCTTAACTATCTTAAACGGCTGATAATACACATCTAGCTTAATGTAGTATTATGTGAAAATTGTTTGATGAGTTTTGAAACGTCAGTAAATATAGCACTGTCAGAGTGTTTGTTCGTGTTTTGAAGAAGACTGCTCACTCGGTCCTGCCAGTGCTTCCTGAAGCAAGATGTCAGCCTCTTCTCCCAGAAGAGCTCGAAGTTTTTTCCGTCCACAATTTCTTTTCCACAAGAATTTATTATCATCCGTTAAAATAAATCTCACCTTTTGTACTTTTATACTGTTTCGGTCTACTTATATTTTAAAATTTTTATTTGTCTTTAAGATGGCTTTTTTTAACTTGACCAATTTATACCTTTTTACCTGCATTGGCTTTGTACAGTCATTATAGATTGAAAAGTTTGTCCCAATTAAAAGTTTTGATTTCCTTAAAATTTCATGAACATCTTTGGTACTGTAGAAACAAGCTTTCAAGATGCTCTTACCATTTGCAGT
>JACMZG010001889.1:0-45000 GCA_018340805.1 Microvelia longipes | reverse complement strand
TATTATTGAAATATTTATACTTTTATTTTGTATTAATGTATTGACTGTTGTGAGGCCTTAGAATGTAAATAAATAAATAAAATATAAATAATAAATAAACCTTATAATAAAAAATATAACTCATTTTTTTTCTGTATTTTTCAAAAGGAAATGCTCTAAAAAGCTTAAATTTTGTACAATAGCTAATACTTCAATTATTTTTATTTCTAGGTACAATGCTGAGTCATGTCACTATGTGGTTATCAGTAATAATCATTTCTATAAGCTACCGACATGGTCTCATGGGAAGCCCCTAGATGTGTCTACTGTGTTCTATCAGATGAAGCAGATAATCGAGGAGACTAAAAGTGATCCAGGACCACAAGTGGGTATCCTCACTACTGACTGCAGGGATAACTGGACCGAGGCTTACGATTACATCACACAGGGTAATTAACCTTGGTTGTTTTACACAACTTTAGTTGTACCTTAGATGTAGAACCTTAGCTAAGGTTGTGAAGATTTAGGTCTTCCGGTGGTGACCGCGTCAATGTAGATGAAGAATCCGACGTTTCGCTTCCACTGTGGGAGGCATCTTCAGGGAGTTCAGTCAAAACTGAGTTCAGTTTTGTGTTTATCTATGATGTCCTACATCCCTGAAGATGCCTCCCACAGTGGAAGTGAAACGTCGGATTCTTCATCTACATTGAGGCGGTCACCACCGGAAGACCTAAATCTTCATGACAATAACCGCGGAAGCCTACGCAGTTTATTATCTTAGCTAAGGGTGTACAACTTGATGCTGAACAGATTTGACACTGAACTGACTTAGTAGGAAAATAAAGGTCTATTTGACTTATTTAGGGAGCACAAGTAGACTGTCTTTTGTAAGCAGGCACCTCGTATATATCTATTAATATAAAGCAATTTTTTATGGTTACTAAATCCAATAAAATAATGTATTCCATTTTCAATTACAGAGGTATTATTTTAATAATAATTTTTATAATAATAATAATGCCCGTTTAGAGCCTTGTGGCTCATCAGGGATAACCCCTGTAGGAACAACCTCGGGTGGTAGTAGCAACCGTTACGCTCAAAGTGTATTCTAAAGTTGGCGATAATTTATCTAAACTACCAATTGAGGGGATTATACAATAGACTTGCAGTCGTAGTGCAAATGGGGTCTATCCTCGACTCCAACCCCAATCATTAATAATAATGATAACCTTTTAACTTTTCAACTAATATTAACAAATACCTTAAATTTTAATTTTAATTTTTTTTTAAATTTTGACAAGATTATTGTAATTTAAAATGACTTACTAGATGCTGCTCATGTGGAGTCACTCGTGATGTAGTGGTTAAGGTACGCAGCCAATACACAGAATGAATGGACTTTTAACTTCCAAGTTTTTTTAGTCATAGGTTCAATCCCAGCACAGGCCTTTGGATCCCTCTATGAGAGGGATACAAATTTTGCGTACTACGTCCCTCTGAAGGGATGTAGAGCCAATGCGTTGTCAGGTACTCATTAAAGATCCCTTACCCTATATGAAACTGGGTATAGGCAAAATTTAGGACCCTCATAGTAGATTCATTATAATACTATAGTGTGTCTGCCTTGTAGTTTAAAGTGTATGGAGGTTTGGTTTAACAGCGAGGGCACGTGTTGTTCCTAGTTTTCACTAGGCTATATGAGTCAGTGAAAATATGTATGATTGTTTGAAAAAAGCATGAGAGGAACCATAGAAATTCACGGCTCTTCTGTCTAGATTAGATGAAATATACCTAAACTTGAAATTAAAAGGAGTAGAACACTATCTTAGGGAGGCAAAAAGGGCCCAACGACGTGGCCTACTTACCTGGTAGTTACTACCACTCTCCCACCATATTACTACTGCTGCTCATCTTATCTTATCTTCTAAACTCTTGTTGTAAACTGATCAAAAGTATAGTTTATTCCTCCAGCACTTTTAAGGATTCTTATCATAGTGGCTTTTGAATTCTTAGTGCTCTAAATCCTCCATGTCTCTTATGTTACAGATGAAAACAATCGTAACTGTATTAAAATAATTGAAGAGGCTCTGTTTGTTGTTTGTTTGGATAAGAACTGTCCTGATGTTGTTTTGAACAACCAAACTACAACGAGTCATCAGGTACTGCACGGAGGGGGTGCTGCACAGAACTCTGCTAATCGTTGGTACGATAAAACACTACAGGTAACTCTCTCCTTGTTTCCTTTTCTGGTTATAAGCAGCGTAGTTGTTAGCAACAGGCTCTTAATTCTTTATTGCCTTAAAATAAAATCATACTCAACACACACACACACACACATACATACATACATATACAGTAACTACAATTATATTTAGAGAAAAATAATTTATTTACAAAAGAGCAGTATGGATATAGGAAAGGTATGTCTACGACACACGCTGTTAAATCAGTTGTTGACTTTGTGGTTGAAGGATTTGAAGATAGAGAAGAAACCTTGCTTGCTTGTTGTGATCTCAGCAAGGCCTTTGATCTTGTCCCTCATCATCTTCTTATCTCAAAGCTGAAACATTACAACATACATGGTTTAGAACTAGATATAATTATTAGTTACCTTAGTAATAAAAAACAATGTGTTGGATTAGATTATAATCAGTCTGAGTACCTACCTGTAAAATACGGAGTGCCGCAGGGTTCACATCTTGGTCCAACCTTATTTCTTGTATCCTGCAATGACCTTCCAGAATACCTGAAAAAGAAAGAACTTACCTCAAAGAAGTCGAATGCTGCTAAAGATGATAAAAAGAAGACACAGGCAAAGAAATCCAGCCAGAAAGCTAAGGAGGAAAAGAAGTCCAAAGCACTGATGTATGCTGATGATTCCAATGTTATGGTTAAAGGAAAAAGTAAGGAGGCAGCTAAATCTCTGCTGAATGATCAACTGAACCAACGCCGAGCACTGGTTTAAAATAAATAGCTTTTCTCTCAATCCTGAGAAGACACAAATTATAAAGTTCTCTCTGAAAAAAGATACACCTGCTGCTGAGATTAAGTTCTTAGGGTTCACTATGGATTCAAAGATGACCTGGAAAAGACATATTGAAATATTAGAAAAGAAGTTATCATCAAGGGTTTTTCTAATATGGTCTCTTAAAAAGTATCTAGATTCATCATCATTGAAATCAGCATACCATGCATTTTTTGAGAGCCATTTATCTTATGGCATTATATTATGGGGTCATGCTGAGTCTACTGAATTGTTCCTTAAGCAAAAGAAGGTAGTGAGGATAATGTCAGGAGCTGCAAGGGATGCTCATTGCAAGCCAATTTATTAACTTTTTATAATTTATATATTTATAATTGTTTAAGATTTATTAAATTAAATATTGATCATTATTCTACATTGGAGCATGATTATAATACAAGGAATAGATCTGACTTGTTACTTACTCAGCATCGCTTGAATAAATCCAGGACAGGTCATCAAAATCTTGGATTGTTGTTTTATAACAAATTGGAGGATTTTATTAAAAAATTAGAATACGATGACTTTTGTAAAATTGTAAAATTGTTTTTGATAAATAATCCGTGCTACAGTGTAGAAGAGTACTTTGCCTTGTTTCCCTAATAGTGTGTAATTTTTTAAAAATGTGTGTTTGCTAATCATTTATTAAGCTTTGACTGTGATATCATGAGTGATTCTAGTATGTTTTAAAACTATTTCCTAATGTTGTTATGTTCCTGTATTGTTCTGTTTGTAATTTTTATTTATTTTTAAAACTTAATTATTTAGTAATAGGGTTGTCTGTGATAAGTAGATTTAATGGTTTAGGAATATTTATTGATATTGAATCACTCGTTGATATATTAGTCGTACTTTTTAGAATGAGTGAATGTATTTGTTTTAAATAATGATTTGTAAAAATTTGACGACTGTATACTTTTAAGTCTCTACAATAAAGATTTTATTTATTATTATAAGTATGTCCACAGATTGGAGCCCATACTTGTAAATTACAAAAAATATATTTTTGTGACAAGAAATTACTCCTCATAAAATTGTTTGCTTGTTATAAAATGAAAATTTATCCCAATAAAAAATGTGGACTATGAACCTTGTACCAAAAAATTACACTTTTTCATAAAGTGGCCAAGAGAGAACTAGGTGTAATTTGGATAAAATAAATAAAATGCCCGTTTTAGGGCCTTTCGGCCCATCAGGGTATTCACCCTGCGGGAACCACCTCAGGTGGGAAGCATCTACTTCACTCTATGAATTAATTAAAGTTGGCGAAATCATTTTAATACAAATACTATTCATAAGATTACATAATTTTAGAAAGTATATAGAATGAATATACACTGTACCTTTACTAATACTCCCCCTCACGACACAAGGCTTTAAGCCTTCTTGTGAGGGGTAAATGTTTCAACATTATATTATATTATATATGGATACCAAAAAGTAAAAAGGTGATAAGTCGAAAAATGCCGATTTTGAGTTATTACTATCGCTGGAATCAGCAAAAGAAGCTCTATCGATTGGTATAACGAATGTTAGTTTATGATAATTAGTTTTTTAATTATTAAACTTAATACAAAGGAGTTATCTTACATTTCGGACAGAAACATTTAGTATAAAGGTTATAAGTTAAGTTATCCCATATGGATTTCAATAAGTTGTGAAAATTATAAATACAAAAGACATAAGTCGAGTTATACCCTTTTGCAAAAGTATGCATTTGGGTTTCTGAGTATAAAGGGGATAAGTCAACTTATCGTCTTTTTGTTAGTGTTTCGAAGATAATCTTCGAAACCCTTATACTTTCTGTCGAGCGTCTGTCTGTCCGATTTCTCATCTCAGGAACTACAATAGCTAGGAAGTTGAAATTCGGTATACATGTGCAATTATTTTATCCAACAACAGGAAAAATATAGCCAACTATCTCACACGCGCATCTGTCGATTTATAAGCAAATGCGCACATTCGCCAAAAAAATATATTTTTTTGAAAAATCATGTGGGGTATTAAATTGTAGGTATTGATGGGTAGTACACAAATATGCATCGCTTTTTCAAAATTGCGGATATTACACCCGCCAAAAATATCGAAAACCACCAAAAAATGTTTGTCCCTCCCCCCTTTAAGGCATTAGGAGAAGCCCTAAAAATATGGGAAAAATAGCCAATAAAAGCCCTTTATGGGCCATAGAAATTCTTCGGAAAAAAATTTTCGAGAGTTAGTTTTAGCAATTTCAAAATCGCACATACGTGCACGCGCAAAAAAAATATTTTTTTGAAAAATCATGTGGAGTATCAAATTTGTAGGTATCGATGGTGGTAACCACAAATATGCATCGCTTTTTCAAAATGGCGGCTATTACACCCGCCAAAAATATCGGAAACCACCAAAAAATGCTTGTCCCCCCCTTTTAAGGCATAAGGAGAAGCCCTAAAAGTATGGAAAAAATAGCCAATAAAAGCCCTTTACGGACATAGAAATTCTTCGGAAAAAAAAGTTTCAAAAGTTAATTTTAACAATTTCAAAATCGCACATAGGCGCAAAAAATTTTTTTTTGAATAATCATTTGGGGTATCAAATTGTAGGTATCGATGGGTAGAACACAAACATGCCTCGCTTTTGTAAAATGGCGGCTATTACTCAATATAGCTAATACTCAAAATGTCTTTACTCTATGCTATAAAATTAGTATTTATTGCTATAAATTAATGATTTTATGCCTTGTTTTAAATGTTCCTCTTAAAGTAGATATTGACAACCAATCACTTAAAGGCGAGCGAAGTGAGCCTTAGATTTTTATGAAAAAGTTTGATTCTGTAGATTAAAATTGGCTAGTACCAAACAAGCACATAAAGGCGAGCGAAGCGAGCCCTTGAATTTTATGTTTTATTTTTTTTTCTAAACTTAGGTATCGACAAACACACTTATATAAGCGAGCGAAGCGAGCCCTAGAATGTTATGAAAAAGTTTGATTTTTTAGATTAAAATTGGCCAGTACCAAACAAGCACATAAAGGCGAGCGAAGCGAGCCCTTGTATCGTTTTTTATGTTTTAATTTGTTTTCTAAATTTAGCTATCGACAAACAAACTTATATAAGGGAGCGAATCGAGCCCTAGAATATTAATTATGTCTTTACTCTATGCTATAAAATGAGGTTCTGATAAACACAGACAAAAAGGCGAGCGGAGCGAGCCTTTAATTTTATGCCTTGTTTTAAATGTTCCTCTTAAAGTAGATATTGACAACCAAGCACATAAAACTTATTCTTATTATTTATATCTTATTCTATGTTTTTAATTTTCTCAAAAATTAGGTATCGACAAACAAATATATATATATATTGTTACGTACAAGTAATATTAAGTAAGCACTTTAAGGTTAACAAACTATATTCCTATCAAAACTAATTACAAAATCAATTCAAAAACTAAATAATAATCTGTCATTAACATGACACTATTCCCCCCTCTCCTTCTCCCTCTCTCTCCCTGTATTGGGCTAGTCTATCCACGTGGACTATTATTTGTTTTCTTGAAGGCTCTAGGACGATCTTATAAACTAGGTCATTTATCTTCTTTTCCACTTTATACGGTCCCTTCCAGTCCCTGTCTAGTTTGGGGGACTTTCCTTTCTTCCTCACTGGATTATAGAGCCAGACCTTTGTACCAGGCTCAAAGTGCCGACCAGTGCACTTCTGTCATATCTCGTTTTTCATTCTGTTTCCTGCCAATTTTAGTTCTTTTTTTGCTACCTCATGTGCAGTTAAGAGAGATTCCTGAACTTGCCTTACATACTCAGGTACTTCAATTAAAACTTCTTCTGGAGGCCTTCCGTAAAGTAACTCTAAGGGAGTTTTCAATTCCCGACCAAACATCAATTTTGCCTGAGTCTGCCCTGTTGCCTGATGTATTGAAGACCTAAATGCCATCAGGCAAAATGGAATTTTATCGTCCCAGTCAAGTTGATTTTCATCAACTACTTTGCTTAAGTAGTTTAACAAAGTACCGTTAAATCTTTCAACCATACCATCCGACTGAGGATGAAGGGGAGTGGTTCTCGTTTTCCTGATACCTACTAACTTGCAAATTTCCTTGAAGACTGTACTCTCAAAATTTCTCCCTTGGTCAGAATGAAGTTCCAGTGGGACCCCATACCGGCTAATTACCTCTCTTATCATCACACGTGCAACCGTTTCTGCTTCTTGATTAGGTAATGGAAAAACTTCGGCCATTTAGTAAAATAATCCATTACTACCAGAGCATACTTATTTCCTCTGTTTGAACATGGCAACGGACCCAGAATGTCTATAGCTATCCTTTCCCAAGGGTGTAGTTCTTTAATGGGCCATGCCCCTTCTTTCCAGGACCTTTCCTTGAAATGCACATATTACATGAATTACACCAGTTTTGAACATCTTCTCTCATATTAATCCAATAAACTCGTTGTCGAAGTCGCTCCAAAGTTCTCTTTACTCCAAAATGACCACTAGATCTTAAATCATGGGCGTAGCTTAATGCTTCTTCTCGCAGACTTTTAGGAACTAAAACTTGCCATCTAGATTTATTTGTTTTAGTGTCTTCCCAACTCCTCAAGATTAAATCATTTTTTAGACTTAATGAGTCCCATTGGGCCCATAACCATTTTACTTCTTGACCTTGGTCGGAAATGTCTTCCCAGTTAGGTTTTTTTTTTTTCTAACCACTCCCTCACGGTTCCTAAAGCGACATCATTTCTTTGTTTTTCACGCAATTCCTCTTCATTGAGGAGAGAGTCTGTCTCTTGCACTCTGATATCTCAGTCAATCCTGCTTTTACAGTGTTGTGCCATTTCTTCCTTTACTAACAATGAAGATACTCCAGCTTCTCTTTTAATGATTTCTTCCTTCATTTCAGACCTGCTGCAATGCTGGCAGTCTTCACAAGGCCTTCGAGACAAACTATCTGCATTGCCATGAAGCTTACCTGGTCGGTGTTTGATTGATAACTCATATTCTTGGAGTTTTTCAATCCATCTGGCTATTTGTCCTTCCGGGTTTTTAAATTTCAATAACCACTGCAAAGCTGCATGATCTGTTCTTATTTCAAACGATCTTCCTAAGAGATAATGGCGGAAATGTTCAATAGCTCTTACTACGGCGAGTAACTCTTTTCGGGTTACACAATAATTCCTTTCACACTTGGAAAGTACCTTGCTGTGATAAGAAATAACTACCTCTCTTTCTCCTTGAAGTTGGGACAACACAGCACCTGTCGACGTAGCACTTGCATCAGTGTCCAATATGAATTTCCCTTCTTCCATTGGAAATCCGAGGATAGGAGATGAAGTCAAAAGTTTCTTGATGGTATCAAATGCATCCATGCACTCATTAGTCCACTTAAATTGAGTTGTTGTTAGCTGGTGTAGAGGAAAAGCTATTGCTGCAAAATTTTTGATAAACCATCGATAATATGTGCACATACCAAGAAATGTCAGAATCGCTTGTTTGTTATGTGGTACTGGCCAATTCTTTACTGCTTCAATCTTCTTTGGATCGGCATTTACCCCTTGCTCTGATACAATATGACCCAGATATTCAACTTGCCGTTTCAATAGTGAACATTTCTTGGGGTTTAATTTCATGTTAGCTACCCTAAACCTTTGAAACACTTTCCTTAAATGTTCTAATTGCTCTTTGAAAGATCGCCCCCTAACGACTACATCATCCAGGTACACCTTACATACAGAAGGAGATAACCCATTTAATACCTTATTCATGCACCGGACAAAGGTGGCTGGAGCGTTACACAACCCGAAGGGCATCACCTTAAACTGCCACAGATGATTTCCTACTATAAATGCAGTCTTCTCCCGGTCTTCCGGAGCTACCTCTAACTGCCAATAACCACTCTTTAAATCGAGAGTACTGAACCAGGTAGCACCTTCTAAACTATCCAGTATGTCATCGATTCTTGGAATTGGTTGAGCATCCTTCTTCGTTACTTCATTAATTTTTCTATAGTCAATACAAAACCTTGTAGACCCATCTTTCTTTTTAACTAAGACAATAGGTGAAGCCCAAGGTCCATATGAAGGCTCCACGATATCGTTTTCAACCATGTCCTTGATTATTTTATCAACTTCTTGCTTCCTTGCTATTGGTATTCTTCTTGCTGACTGTCGTATTGGGGAACAATTTCCAACATCTATTCTGTGCTTTTCCATATCTGTTCTCCCAAGGTCATTATCATTTTTTGAAAAAATATCAGCAAAGTCTAGTAATAACATTCTTAACTGTTGTTTCTGGTCTACATTCAGTTCCTTGCTAGCCTCTTCGTACAGCTTTGTTAAATATTTTGGTAGTATATTATGATTGTCAAAATTTAACTCACTATTATTTTCCTGAATTAATTCACATATTTTAGAATTTACATTAACAATTTTTTCCGACTCAAAGCAATTGTTTTGTATTACAGGTAAAACTTCTTCAGATATTGTAAAACTACTGTTTAAAAAATTAATAATACATCCATGCCTATTTAGGAAATCTGTCCCTAGTATACAATCTTCATCCATATCTACTACATATACATTGTGTTCCGCAGAAAAAAATCCAATTTCAATTATGACCAGGCGTGATTCCAAAAAGTTTGAAGTTTCTCCTAAAACCGACCGAATTTTGATTCTTGACACATTTTGAAAAATATAATTTTGTTGGTGTTCTAATTTGGAAGCTAAGCGTTGAGAGATGAGAGTTACCGCAGCACCCGTATCGATCAAAAAAAGGCACTCGATACACCCTATTTGGCCCTTAACATAAGTGCATGCGGAATGATTTTTTCTTCTCATTTTCTCTTCTTTAAGGTTTTCTACTTTGGAACCATTTTTAATTGAAGCTCGCTGCGGTTCCCTACAGTTAGCTGCACTTAGTTTTCCTGATTCTTATTTAAATTGATACGCTTTGGACAGAAGCGACTGATATGATTTTCCCCACTGCAAATCCAGCATACTATGTTGTTTTTATTAATTCTGTGTCTATAAAATCGATTATTTGATCCACCGAACTCTTTCTTATCAGTTTTGTTTTGATTTGAGTTTTCTACACTCATATTGTGGATGTTTCTCACAGATTGTCTTTGTAAAGAAATGGATTGCTCTATAGCATCCACTTCTGTTGCTTTGGCCAACGCTTGCCATAGATTATCTGGTCCTGTTACAGCAACAGCCCTCCTCACAGTAACATTCCTTAACCCATCTAGAAAAGTTTGAACTTCTAGAGTATCTGACATTTGTGGAGAAGCTGTGGGATAAGCCTGGTGAACTAATTTCACTATAGCAGTAGCGAATTGTGACAGTGTCTCCGATGGCCCTTGAATACGAGATTTTAATAAAGCTCTATGTAGTTGAGAATTATTTGAGTTTCCAAACCGCCTTTCTAATGCATCCATAATTATCTCTACAATATTTCTCTCATCATCTCGTAGATTTCGAAATACAGTTAATGCTGGACCCCTTAGTGCTGATACTATTTATCCCTAATCTTTCAGAGCTAGTCCAACCACTTAATTTAGCAAGTGTATCAAACTGAGCTCTATATTCATCCCATGGAGTTTCCCCATCAAAATTTGGAGGTTTCAACTTTTTATTTACATCTAAGTTTGTTTCTCTAGAATGAATATTGCAACTGCAGGACGGAGTTTGGTGTCTGTTCAATTGGTCAACTTCAGAGGGATTATCTGATCTACCCATAGATGTGTTATTACCTCCTATAACATTGTTAATTCCTATTAAAGTTAATTTTTCCAAATATTCTGTCATTTTTGACAGATTATTTTTAATTTCAATCTGCCCATTAGTTACTTCCTGCAAAATGTTGCTTAGGTCACAGGGTGCTTTTTCTACTTCCTCAATATGCTCACAATGCCGCTTCTTTGGTGGCATACTGTTACTATATGTTCTAATAATATATCAAAATTATCTTACCTAGAACCTTCTTTTATAAAATGTTCAAAAACTATTAAGAAAAATACTTCACTACTTAGGCTCACTTCTGACACCAATGTTACGTACAAGTAATATTAAGTAAGCACTTTAAGGTTAACAAACTATATTCCTATCAAAACTAATTACAAAATCAATTCAAAAACTAAATAATAATCTGTCATTAACATGACAATTATATATATTATATATATATATATATATATATATATATATATATATATAATATATATATATATATATATATATATATATATATATTATATATATAAATATTAAAAAGGTTATATTTACCGCAAGTTGAAGAAGCAATCGAAGAATCAGCTACCGTCGATACTTGCTGTTGGATATAAATATCCCTGGACCGGTTTCGGCATAACGCCATCATCAGCAGGCGGGGCAACACTCGAGCTCTCAACTAATAAAGTTGAGAAAAACCAACAGCAACCGACCACACAATACACGCAACTTCAAACCACCCAATGCAACACAAACTAGCAGCCTACAGATCCATGATACATAGACTTCACAACATACCTATGACACCTGACAACTACAAAAAAGAACTTAATACGATATACGACATAGCAGACAGGAACGGATACACTAGGACCGACATCGACAAACTCATCACACAATACAAACGGAAAAACGACTCTGCCAACACCACAACAGACGAGACAGATACTAACAGACAATGGACAGCTTTAACCTACGTAGGGAAAGAAACTTACAGACTTGCAAACTTCTTAAATAAACACAACTTAACAACAGCTTTCAAAACAAACAATAATATAGGTAACAAACTAACACATAACTCCAATAACCCAAATAACTCAAATTTATATAACCAAAGTGGAGTTTACAAGATAACTTGCAAAGATTGCCAACAAAATTATATAGGTAGAACATATCGTACACTAAACACTAGGTATAAAGAGCACTTACGCTCATTCATAAAAGATAAATCAGATTCTAACTTTGCCAACCACCTTCGCACACACGGACACGAACCAGACACAATGTCAAACTCTATGAAACTGCTACACAAACAATCAAATGGACCTAAACTTGACGTACTTGAAAGACTAGAAATATACAAACACAGAATTACTGACAAGACAATTATTAACGAACAACTTACTTTCAATTCGGACATTACTTTTTCGGTACTCAAACCAGCACTTGACAAAAAACGAAAACGGGAAAACCATGACACCAGTACACATCATAATAAAAGACACAAAGCATCATAACGCCAGATGGCTCACCCGCACACCTGACTACTCAGGGTCACGACCTTGACTCAGTACACATTCCCTTTATAAACCCTTTCCTACTTCCTCCCTTATCTTCAGAGGGCTCGTCGTGCTCATTGAGACTAGAAGTTAATCACTGATTTAACTTTATTAGTTGAGAGCTCGAGTGTTGCCCCGCCTGCTGATGATGGCGTTATGCCGAAACCGGTCCAGGGATATTTATATCCAACAGCAAGTATCGACGGTAGCTGATTCTTCGATATATATATATATATAAGTATATATATATATATAATATATATATATATATATATATATATATATATATATATATATATATATATATATATATATATAGGCGAGCGAAGTGAGCCCTAGGATGTTATGTAAAAGTTTGATTCTATAGTTTAAAATTGGCTAGTTCCAATCAAACACCTAAAGGCGAGCAAAGTGAGCCCTAGATTTTTATGAAAAAGTTTGATTCTGTAGATTAAAATTGGCCAGTACCAAACAAGCACATAAAGGCGAGCGAAACGAGTCATAGTATCGTATGGTTATTTTTATTTAATACTCTTAAGAAAGCACTGATATGCAAACACATAAAGGCAAGCGAAGCAAGCCCTTGAATCTTATTTTATGTTTTAATTTATTTTTCTAAATTTAGGTATCGACAAACACACTTATATAAGCGAGCGAAGCGAGCCCTAGAATGTTATGTAAAAGTTTAATTCTATACTTTAAAATTGGCTAGTAAACAAGCACATGAAGAAGAGCGAAGCGAGCTCTAAAATATTATGTTATGTCTTTACTCTATGCTATAAAATTAGGTTCTGATAAACATATACAAAAAGGCGAGCCCATGAATTGCATGCCTTGTTTTATATGTTTCCCTTAAAATAGATATTGACTACTAAGCACATAAAGGCGAGCGAAGCGAGCCCTAGTATTGTATGGTTATTTTTATTTTATACTTTTAAGAAGGTACTGATAAACATACACAGAAAGGCGAGCGAAGCGAGGCCATGATTTTCATGCCTTGTTTAAAATGTTTCTCTTAAAGTAGATATTGACAAACAAGCACATAAAGGCGAGCGAAGCAAGCCCTAGTGGTGTATGGTTATTTTTATTTTGGTTATTATTATTTTTATTTTTATATTGGTTATTTTTATTTCTCCAGACTTAGTAAGTCAAGTCAATCTCCGATAGTGAATGGAATCAAATGTTTTAATAAGCTGCCTACTAGTATTGTAGACCTTCCTATGGATTCCTTTAAAAAGGTTATTAAAGAAATACTAATTGATAAAGCATATTACTGTGTCAATGACTTTTTTAATGACAGTATAGTGTATCCTGAAAAATTGTAAACTGGTACCTTTTTAACTTAATAATATCTTACATAATTTTTATTTATTGTATTTTTTTACGTTTTAATTTGTATTCTTGAATTGACTATTGTGAGGCCTTTGAATGTAAGGCAACCACAAGCTTATAATAAATAAATAAATTTTATACTAAATATTTATTTAATATTTTTAGTGCTGCTCATTATACGTTAGTTGAAGGGGGGGGGGGTCACAACAATTTTTGTGGTGTCTGATATTTTTGACGAGTGTTAGGGTCACTATTTTTAAAATTAAATTGATGCATATTTGTGTTCTACCCATCAATACCAATAATTTGATACCCCACACGATTTTTTCAAAAAATATTTATTTTTTGCGCGTGCGCGTGAGTGCAATTTTATAATGCTAAAATTAACTTTTGAAACATTTTACCTGGAGAATTCCATTTGCTCCTATTGAGCATTTATTTAATATTTTTGGGGCTGCTTATTAAGGGTTAGTTAGGGGGGGGGGACAACAATGTTTTGTGGTACTTGAAATTTTTGGCGGGTGCAAGGGTCGCCATTTTGAAAAGCCGGTGAATATTCGTGTTCTACTCATCAATACCTACGATTTGATACCCCACACGATTTTTTCAAAAAAAAATATTTATTTTTGCGCGTGCGCGTTAGTGAAATTTTATATTTCTAAAATTAACTTTTGAACATTTTTATCGGAAGAATTTCTATAGCAAAGCTATTATTAAGCATTTTTTATAGGTTTAGGGCTGCTTATTATGGGTTATTTGGGGGGGGGGGTTAACAATTGTTTGTTGAATTTTGATATTTTTAACGGGTTTTAAGGTTGCCATTTTGAAAAAATAATGCATGTTTGTGTTCTACTCACCAATACCTACAATTTGATACCCTACACGAATTTTTGAAAAAAAAAAAAACATTTTTGCGCGTGCGCATTAGCGCAATTTTGAGAATACTAAAAATTAAATTTTGAAACTTATAGCCAAAAAATTTCAATGGCCCGTGTATACTTATTGAGTAGTTCTTATAATTATTATTATATCGCTTGTCAAAAAAAAACAAATTGCGCAGCAATGAAAAATCACTTTACTGTCTAGTTACGCAATCTAAATTTTCTATAGTTTATAAATAATATTTTTATTTCATTATAACTCCCAATAAGTTTGGTGGGAGGAGATTTTTGTCCACCCTGTATAAGTATTCAAAACTATGAAAAGGCCAATACTGTAAAACATCTACAGCTTACCAAGAAAGAGTTACTTGGCAACGCTGCACTGGTGAGTTACCTCCTTTTTACGTTTTAATGTTTATATCATTAATATGAACTTATACCTAAGGAATGACTTATCCTCTTTATACTTTTCAGTGAAGACTACATTACCGAAAAGTCGCACAGCCAATGTTTTGGATATTTTAAGCTAATATTTCAATTTAAATTCTTGAAACAATGATATTAAACTTAAATTAAAATATTCCTATTTAAACACATTGATTTCAGTATTCAAATGGACACCGGGCTAACTCAAACTTTTCGGTTCCTGAAAAGTTGCATTTTTCGACTTATCCCCTTTTTACTTTTTGGTATCCATATTGTATATTGTATTATTGAAATTATAAATAAATAAATAAATAAAAAATCTTAGAGCATAGCCCGGGCTGTAAACCCCGGACCTCCGGTGCCGAAATCAAACGCCTTTACGATCACGGCCACGGAGGCAGACGTAATTTGGATAATTCAACAAAATGTTATTCTTTATAAAAATGTTGCCTTTTAAGACTGATTGAAATTTATGATAAAAACTGCACGTGGGTAAATTATTCCCCCCCCCCCCCCCGTCCACCCTTTCCATACTACAATTTTTAGAATAAAAATTACATTTTTAGAATAAAAATTACAATTTTTAGAATAAAATTACCAATTTTTAGAATAAAAATTACATTTACAATTTTAGAATAAAAATTACCAATTTTTAGAATAAAAATTACAATTTTTAGAATAAAAATTCTATTTTTCAAATTTTTATTGCAAAATTTGAATTTATGTAAGAAATAAACAAGTTAATAAAAAATAACATTTTTCAGAAAATTAATTTTTAAACTACTTTACTTAGAGATTAGAGCCCAGGGGTGTTTTGTTAATAAAAAGTGTAATGGTTGGAACCGGTCTCAATTTTTCGTAAATATCTTCCTGAACAAGGATCTGCAATTCTGCTGACTCGTATCGAATGGGTGTCCCAGGCAGAACTCACTTTAGGGGTCAAAGGTTCTACCTGGGACACCCATCTGATACGAGTGGGCAGAATTTCAGATCCTTGTTCAGGAAGGTATTTACGAAAACTTGAGACCGGTTCCAGCCATTACAATGTTTGTTAACTTGGGTGGTAAATTTGACCTGTAAAGTGCATTCTGCCTGGGACACCCATCTGATACGAGTCGGCAGAATTGCAGATCCTTATTCAGGAAGATATTTACGAAAAATTGAGACCGGTTCCAGCCATTACACTTTTTATCAACAAAACACCCCTGGGCTCTTGGTCTATTATGGTAGTTTTCAAAAGAGTAGTACTTTTAATATTCAAGGTACAAAATTTTAAATTAAAATAAAGGAAAATCTTAGTTTTACGTCAAATAAAAACTTTTATGAAGAGTGATTTTTTTTTTCGACAAAAACAAATTTTTTTTGTCACTTAACTCAATTTGTGGATACTGTCAAAAATAACTCCAAGAGAGAAATAGGTAACAGTCGAAGTTACAAAAAAAATACTCTTAATCAAAATTTTTCTTGATTTGAAAGTGAGATTTTTCTCAGATTAAGTTCAACATTCTGTAACACGTGTACTTTAAAATTTTTGTATACTTCAAAAAATTTTGTACAAAGTACAAAAAGTACATTGTACTTCATTGAATTTAATCTGAGAAAAATCTTACTTTCAAATCAAGCAAAAGAAGTTTTTGAAGTTTTAACTACATTACTCTATGATTTGAATGTTGATTTCAGTTTGTTATCTGTAGAGATGGAGGTATGGGAATAGCGTATGAACACAGTCCTGCCGAGGGAGGTATTATTGCTTCCATCATGGATCATGTCAACACTCTAATGTAACTCACTCTACGTATCACTCTAATGTACTCACTCTTACTCTTAATCACTCTAATGTAACTCACTCTTACGTATCTCTCTAATGTAACTTACTCTTACGTATCACTCTAATGTAACTCACTCTTACACTCTTACGTATCTCTCTAATGTAACTCACTCTTACGTATCACTCTAATGTAACTTACTCTTACGTATCACTCTAATGTATCTCACTCTAACGTAACTATATATTTTACAATTTATATATTTATTTATTTTTATATATATTTATTTATATATTTTTTATAAGTCCACAAAAAGAAACTTTTTAATATATATTTTACTTTTTTCATTTACAGACAAATAATAATTTTAGGGAATTTTCAAAGAATAAATGAGCTTATGAGGTCGGGATCATGAAGGGGGGGGGGGGTATTTACATACATATAAATGTATGTATACCTTTATGCCGTTGACCTAAGTGCTAAAGAGTGAGAAGGTTATCTTTATCCCCACCGTGGTTTGCCTGCTATCCTAATCAGACTATATAATAAGTTGTCCTCAAGGAGCGAAGGCAAACCTCTTGGCAAGGAGGCTACCAAGTGACTTACTTGAAAATTTGCTAAATGGTTTAATATCATCTAATAAAACAACAAATAGACAATGGAAGCAGCGACCAGATGGCGGGGGAAGTGGCAAGGGATTGAAGACTACAGTTTATTAGTAAAGTAGATTTACTTTGTAAGTTTGCACTACTATACAGATGTTGGGTATATTTTGCTGGCTTAGGCTAGATAAATTAAAAAAAACTCTTTTCAATACCAAAATATTAATAATATATTTTTTAAAGAATTTGACTGACATGACAATTTCAAAATTATAAAATTAATCCAACATATTTTTGTTACATAATGTTTTAACAGGGACTGCAAGATGTGTTACAATGAGCCAGACTGTCCTCCCCAGGCACCCGAACCTTTCTGTTTCACTGTCGATGACTGCCTTCAGAGTAAAATAGCAAAATCCACACATACACTTCATACGTATGTTATTAATAATCCTACTATATTATAGCTTATAGTTTTATATATATCTTATACCGTTCAAAGAGTCCTATGAGCATTTGTTTTGGCTTAATTTATAGTTATCATTGAAAATAAAATTGTTCACCTTGAAAAAGTGTTTTTGAGGTGCTGAATCCAATGAAACCAGTCTGAAGTCTGGAAACCAAAATTAGGGCTGTTAAACAATACATTTTGAGTGGGGTGTAGTTTTCTATATCTTTTGGGGCACTAATTGAACTATTTCAGTTTGAAGTTGATACGACCACTTTGAGTGAACAAAAAGTCAAAAGTCAGTGGGTAAATCACAGGATAACTTAAAATACGGCTGATAAACAATGATTTAAAAATTAGCTTAAATTGAGCTTCAAATAATTTTGTCCCGTGCAGTGTAATATATGTGTATATAAATATATGCACATTGGGACGCTTTTGCTCAGGTTATTAAATATATACCAAAAACTTAAGCAAAAATTAGATTGATAAGCGAGGATGCCCACATTCCAATGAAAATTTGCCTGGCTGCAAAATTTTTTATGTTTTATAAAGCTTAATTATTTATGAATATTAGTATTTTATTATGTATTTTATTTACTGTTAAGTATTATAAGTTCATCATGTTTTGCTGAGTTGTAACGTGGATCTGGTTTATTTTTACAGGCTGATTGATAACTTAGAAATTTGTAGCTTCTCCTTCAGTGACTTTGGTAAGGATGAGATTAAAAATTTTAAAGTGAGTCCGGACAGTTTCATTCAAATGGCTATTCAGTATGCTTTCTATAGGTACGTTTCTTCAAAGTATTGATGTATAAAAAAAAATAAAATAAAAAATTAAAACTATTTTTATTTGACAATAAGTATACAAAAATATACAATAGCTTGAAGTCATACATATTTTAATAAAATACATCAAATAATTAGAATACACTTAACAATGCACGATGTAATTATTTATTTAATTAAAAACTCTGATAAATTATAAATGGGCTTTTTGATGAGCAATTCTTTGCATTTTGATTTAAAACATTTTATTTCAGCAATGTCTTTTATATTTTGTGGTAATGAGTTGTACAATACTACCCCTGAGTAATCTGAACTAAATTTATATTTTGAAGTTTTATTATTTATTCTTAATAAATTTTTATTTCTGGTATTATTTACAATAAAATTGAAACTTTGCCCTAAAAAGCTTACTTTAATTTATTGTAATGTGTATAGGATCCACAAAACACCAGGAGCTCAATACGAGAGTGCTTCGTTACGTAGGTTCATCGGTGGAAGAACAGAAGCGATAAGAAGCTGTTCTGTTGAATCTATAGACTTTGCCGAGGCCATGATGGATGACACTATACCTTGTATAAGCAAGGCCAAGGCTCTCCGAGAGGCCATCAACTACCACAGACAATATGTCATGGCTGTATGTTCAGTATCTTATCTCTTTGTTTATATTATCCATTTATAAAAAATTTTCTAGAAGAAGGACATCGTGTCTTTGCCTTCACCTTGTTAGTCTGGTAAGAAGGACCTCAGATATATATATATATATATATATATATATATATATATATATATATATATATATATATATATATTATATATATATATATATATATGTAACTAAATGATTAAAATTAAGTGTTAAATAGTCTATATACGTCTTTTAGGGTGTTGAATGGTATATAACAGGTCAATAAATAAAAAGACCAAAATATGCTAAGTATACAACTAATTTTGAGCACTCAAACAAAAGACAATATGAGTACTCAATGCCAGAGTACTCAGGTTCGAATTATTATGGTCAATTTTTTCTCTAATTTTTCTCAATTTTATAAGTTTGAGTAACTAATTATAAATACCATAAATTTATTTATTTTTATTAATTTAATTGACGAATTGGGCTCAAGTTTTAACAATAATGATATCTAACAGCATTATCCATTGTAGGCTATGGACATGAGAGGAGTCGACAGATTTTTATTAGGCTTAAAACTGATAGCGGAAGAAAACTGTTTACCCCCGCCTGCCGTATTGGACGATGCTTCCTACAAGAGATCTACCCACTTCAGATTGTCCACCAGCCAGGTACTGTAACTTTTCTAATTTGTTTATGACGGTAATATCCTTGATGGAAAAAGAACATGAAAGAGTTGAGCTGTTGTTGTTTAACTTTCTACTTGCAATGGGAACTTTTCGACTCTCATTCTCTCTAACAAAGCCTGGAACATTGCAAAAAATGTATTAGCATGCCAAAACTCGGGATAAACCAGCTTCCTCCACCAATTATATGATGGTCTACTTGAACAAGCTTCGGCATACCCATTGATCCTCAAATAATTAGTTTTTACTAACTTTATAAGAATTTACAAGATAAAAATCAATTGTAATATACGTGAGATACTTGTATGCATGTAAAACTATGTATCAGAGCAATATAATTTTTGATATTATTCCGAAAAATATGTTCAAAATGGCAGCCAATATGGCGTACCAAAAAAAAATCGTGTTGTATATCGTTTTAAAGCTCTTAAAGAGTAGAAGAAGATAAATAAATGTTTCATGGTCAAAATTTTTAAAATGGCGGCAAAAATAATGAACTCAAAAAATTAAATTGATGTATATCGAGTATATATTGTTGAAGAGCTCTTGATTAGTAGAACCAAAAAGGTTATATACTAAGTTCAAAAAACAAAAAAATCGACATGGCAACCATAATTTTATAAGAATTCACAAGATAAAGATAAATTGTAAAATACTTTAGATTGTTAACTAGCAAAGCGAGTATATATATATATATATATATATATATATATATATTATATATATATATATGCAATTAAGCAAGCAAAGCGCAATTATCAGTACATTCAATGTAGCGAAGTCTTTTCACCGTGTATTATTGAAAACATGCACACTCTTGTGACCGAAGTGAGCCTGTTTTAGTATGTATTATTATAAATATATGCAATCTAGCGATCAAAGCGAGCCCTTTTTACTGTCTATTAATATAAACATACACACTAGCGAGCAAAGGGGAACTTCTAACGTAAGTTCTTGATGCAACGCATTACTAGTCTTAAATAAACCTCAATATTCCCACTTCTTTAATTAGTAGAACTGTTCACTATAGGATTTTCCAGCTGAAATTAGTTAAAAGGCTCTCTTGCACTTAAATATTTGATATGTATTTCAAAATCACTGTTTACTAATTTCAGGTTCCCTCTAAAACTGATGGGTTCATGGTGTATGGTCCCTTAACAGAGGATGGGTACGGCTGCTGCTATAACCCAAGGGATAAGAACATCAACTTCGGTACCTCCTCATTCAAGTCGACAGGTACAACAAGTGCAGCTGTGTTCAGAGAGAGTCTAGAGTGTGCGCTCAGACAGATGAAGCAAGTCTTGTCTCAACCGACAGCTAAACTATAATACAGACCTTGCTACATCTTGTTTTTATTTTATGTGTTAATTAGTAAATAAGAGTGTAAACCTAATTTAGGTCTCATTAAGACTTATGTCAGAAACACCTGTTGATTTACATTTATTTATAAAGTCTCCTCACTCGAACTTAATTAATATCCTTGAGCAGAGCTCTGAAGATTTAAATGTAATCCAGTTAAATACAGAAAGGTCCATAAGACACTCTCCGTATAATTTGGTAACGCAGGAAAGTTTGTTGTTGTTTATTTTCATTAAAATATCAGTGCCTCGTGATGAGTCAATAGCATTGGATCATAGTTTTATTTATAAGTAAGAAAATGGTGAAAAGAACTATTTATTTAAACAAAATATCAAAGATAAGTAAGTGCTAGTAAAAGATAGCTTAAATGAGCATACATATTGGGCCTAATAGCCTTAGAGATATAATTACTAAAAGCCTTACCATATGAATTTTGAAACCTCGTAAATAATATAATCAAATAAATAGTACAAAACACCAGTGAATTATATAATAAAACGTTCACTAAACAAAAATGTTAACCATCACTCTTAGAGGAGGTTTCACTAAGTTTACATAGAGCCTTGAGAAATGTTTCAAGGCTAATGCATTGAGATAGGAATGCCCCCTGTTGTAATATGTATCTATGCTAAGATTGGCAAAACAGCTGTTTTATTTAAAAATATTGTAACTTTATGCTAGCCCAGATTTCCCCCTCCACTTGCTGCTTTGTTCAGGAGTGAAGTGATTTCAATTTTAGACTGCTCTCTCACCAATGTTTTTATATTGTGTATTTTTTATTGAATTGTTAATAAATTATATATTTTTATAGTCAATTTATTTTATAATTAAAATTTAATGTTTTTTGTAAATATAATTTGATTGATTCTTTGCCCCTAAACCCATGTTTTTAAAACAGCTTTTCTAAACAACTTTAATTAAAACATTTGTTTGTGTCAATTTTTTTTTAAATGTATATGAAGCAAATATCCAAATCTTCTATCCCAATTTTTTAAAGGATAGAAAACAATACAAATTTGTTTAATTACTCTGGAAATTCTTGACAAAGAGACTTAAAGTAAATAGTATACTTATAGGGAGGATACAACAGTTCTTATCATTCCCTAAGAAGTTTGGTACCTTATTTGTACATTGGTGACATACAACAAAAATTATATGATTACTATTTCACGTAAATATTAAATTATTTAAACTTTGTACTAACTTTCAACATTCTAGCATTAATACACTGGGAGCTGCAATGATAACAGAATATCTAGAATTATATGAATGATAGTGATGTCAACACACAGCCAACTTGAAGAAAACCATTCAGGAGCCCTTAAAACACCTGAAAGGATAATTCCGGTGACATCCTAGTTTCGGATGTTTTTTGCAAACAATACTTTTCCTTTATACCTACGGTATAAATGAGGAAAAGTAAAGTATGAAACGAATCGAAAAACTAGAATAAAATACGTCAAACATAATTATTTCCTGACAGTGTTGTCCAAAATAACAAAACAAAACAAATATAGAAAAAATAAAACAAGCGGCGGCCGCGACAATTATAAACAAAAATATATTCATGATTTTTGTTTTTAAATAAAAATGCCGTTTCCGTCACTTAAGATTGCCTGACTGAGATGAAACTGGTCGCAATCGTTTTAGAATGACTTCGACCATATAAAGACTACTTCGAGGTTCTTCCGCTTTACGGGCCTGCTTAGCTCGGCGTGGTTTAGTGGAAGCCATTTTGTCCTGTCTCTCTGGGACAGCAGGCTTACCAGGATGGAGCAAGAGGTAGAGGCCCCTCTTTTATACTATATCCCCCTCTAACACTACTGAACCCAACAGATATCGTACGAGTCTTTGACCTAGACGTATACATTATACAAGATTATATATATATGTATACCGTTTGCGCCATTTGTGATGGTTCGATTGAGCTGAAATCGGTCTTAATCGACTCAGCTAGCCGTCTACTTTAATACGAGATACCTTGTTTTAAAGCCATTTCAAGTTTCAAAAATTTTTTTTTCATGACGTCATAACTTTGGTTGATGACGTCATAATGTTTTTATAAACAATAGGCCTCGTAACCTCCTCGACATCTCGCGATTTGCAAAGTTTCGTTTCAATTTGAGAACGCCTTCGAGAGTTATCGTTCGCCATACGAAAGGGTAGAAACTCTTACATACATAATATATAATATTATAATATATTATATATATATATATATATATATATATATATATATATATAATATATATATATATACATATATATATATATTATATATATATATATATATATAATATATATATATATACATATATATAAAACTTTTTTCGGACATACTTTTTTGTTATCAGGAAGCCAATAAGAACCGATTCCACTCACTCCCACCCTCAACTTCCGTCATCCGAACAACCTCATAAGCGTCATTTTCATTATGAAAATTCGCTAACAGATATATTACCTATGTGTGCTACAGGGATTTTGCAACAAATGATATTTTTACATACAAACATTTATAAAAAATTAGGTCTCGCTATAACCCACCGGTTAGTGAAGCAGGTTCAGGTAAAGCATACCTCGAGTCTCCGTAACCTTGACCAATCAATAAAAATGTTTATTCAGAAAATTCAATATTTATAGCATAGAGTAATATAGTTAAAACTAGGTGCTATTGGTGATTTGTGGGTAAATCTCCGCGCTGCACTCAGTAGAGGTTTAAACCATAGAAGAATATATAGTGGGTTAAACATACAAAATAAAAACATTAATATTTCAATATTTTTTTATTAAACATAAAAAGCAGATAGAATATAAAATGAAAACAAATTTTTGGTTTAAACGTAAAGAGGTAAAACATGTTACTCTAAAGACTAGAGTCAATTATTATAAAATATTACAATGAATATAAATTAACAAATGTTACAATATCTTAATAAAAAAAGAACAATTTAACTTTGAGGCTCAATAGATTATTAGGTGAGTTAATCTAAATTATTATCTTCAGTAGGAATATATCACACAATTCATCAAATGAAATGCATGGTGTATGTATTGACAAAGAAATAATGTAGTCAATTAATATCTTGGTCTAATGAATCATCTAGAATATTCCTATCCCACAGTGGAGGGAAATGAAATGCAAGGTGTATGTATAGACAAAGGAATAATGTAGTCAATTAATATTCTTCTGTCTAATAAATTAACTAGAATATTCCTTTAACGCATTAATCTAAGAATAACTTGTAAATCACCTGGTACTTAATTTATAATTTATTTAAGATTTTTTTTTCTACTTACATCATAATATTACTTTAAAAGTTAATAATTAAAGTAATGTCCGTTTAGGGCCTTACAGCTCATCAGAGATAACCCCTGCAGGAATAACCTCAGGTGGTAGCGACAACTACTACACACCTAGTTTATTCTAATATCGGTGATGATTTATTTGAACAATAACCTTAAAAAATTGAGAGCGTAACCTGGGATGTGATCCCTAGACCTCTGTGGTGTTAAAGATTTATGAATACTGATTTAAGCATCAGCATGGCCTTAAACAAAGAGGGTCACACTTTTAAGTTATTCTATTAAAATATAACAAAGATAAAATGTATTAAAATCTAAAAAGACGAGTAAATTAAACCAATCTGAAATAATTATTTGGCTTGAAAAAAATAATGACAAGACATCTAGAATAAAAATAACATTATCTCCAGAGGGTGTGTACTGTGAGGTTTATTGACTAGTTTTTAGGGAGTAAAGAAACACTTTTCACTCCCAAGAGGTAAAGTAAATTTTTCTCCCTTGGGAGTGAAAACTGTTTCCTATTATTGGGGTTAGAGCCAATTATATCCATTTTTTTATTTGTTAGAGGTATCCTCTAAATTTATAAAGGGGATTGATCAATTTTTTTACACATTCCCAGGGCCGCACCTCTCCTGCCTCCTGACATTTTTGGGCAACCAACAAATTTTTATTGGCTCAAAATCTGTTTCAGTTTAAAAGAAGTTGTTTAGAGCAATATTTTTTTTTAATTTTTTGAGGGGCAAAACCCCCAAAATTTTTAAGGAGGACCTGACAAAATATTTATTGGCTCAAAATCCCTTTCAGGCCAAGAGAAGCTGTTTAGAGCAATAAAAAAAATTATGGGATGGCAGGACCTCCAAAATTTATTAGAGGGGTCCACCCCCCCCCCTCGAAAAAAATACAACAAAACAATAATTAAATGACTGGAGATAAAATCTTTTATGTACCTTGGGAGTAAAATACTATTTTTCCCCTCACAATCACCTACTAACTTGGCTTTTGTCTTAGGAACCAACTAACTACTCAAGGAAATAATAGTATTCTTTACTCCCTTGGTGCATAAATAACTATTATTTAATTTCCTTGATTTTTTTATAATAAAAAAAATTAAAAAGGTTATTATGGCATGGTCCATTTTATTATGGAGCATATTAAAGAGTAACTTGCTCATCTAGAGAGCCACTATTTTTTTGGGGGGCAAAACCCCCAAAATTTATAAGGAGGTTTTTAAGCCATTTTTATAAATTTATATCAGTGAATTTCCAAAGGATATATGAGATTAGGGTCATGGAGGGGGGGGGGGTGTCTTTCAAAAGATAGAGAGCTGCAGTAATAGAGAAGGTTGGTAGTTCTTGATTAAGTAGATTACAATCTACTGTGGTGATACTGTTTACTGTGGTGAACAGTATGTTTTACTGTAGTAGTGAACCATTAATGTCACATGGTTGGTGTTCTGTAGCAGTTTGCAGAGTTGTAGATTAGTCAGTGGAATACTGCCACAAAATTTACAAATGTTTTTAGTCCAAAACTGTTATTTGTTTATATTAAATTAAACAAGTCTCTAACGATCAAATCTGTAATGGTGATAATTAAATGTAACTCAGTTCATATTTACCATACATATTATATGTGCGTATAAAATTTTAACTTCAAACATAAAATCAAACATTTTCTTGAGGTTTAATTTTTGAGCAATTTTAAAAAAATTGCTGCTGAGTCATTATTGGGCGTAATGACATCACAAACATTTTATAAACAATAAGGTTCGAGATATTTATAGTTTTTTTTTATATCTTGTGTCATATGGTTAAGGTGAAAACAGTGTTATTATTCTCTTAGTATTTACTTTACTTACTATAATCTTGCAGTAAATTGATTATTTTTCTAGTTTAATTATGCATTTAATACAAGTTTTATTATTGTATTGTAAAACATCACAAGACTAACTAAATAGAAGGAAGTATGAATACACGCATATATATATATATATATATTATAATATTATATATATATTATTATTATATATAATATATATAATATATATATATATATGTGTGTGTGTGTGTGTGTGTGTGTGTGCGTGTGTAATTAACATAATCATCAGTAGCCCCCCTTTTCAACAAATCCAACCCCTCCCCTCCTTAACCTCATTTAAATTTTCCTTTAGATGAGATAGAGAGCTAAGTTCTCCCATTCTGATCTGTTAAACATACACACCATCCATAAGTAATATAAAAAAATGAACAAATAAGCATGATTTTCATTTCAAATATACACTACAATTTTTTTAAACCAATTAATATAATTTACAAGTTTCTAAATCATGGCAATGACAGCATATAAATACTAAAGCTGATCCTTAAGAAAGTATTTGGTACATCCATTTTTTCCCTTGGAAAAGTGCACTGTTTATTCTCGGACCCCTGAGACCCCTGATATGGCATAATAATGTCTATTAAAAATTTATGATTATAATTGAAGTATCTAATCATAAGATCTATTAATTAAGAAAGATATGCAACTTTAAAAGCTCTAAAACTTTGAAAACGAGTACTCTCGGAGAGTTTGGGTGGGTTCCACCCCCTTCTGACCCCTTCCCAAAGGAGACTCGAAGTAGTGTCGGACGTGAAATTTTTCTTATCAGACATCTTCTCACCTTTATAAGGATTAACCTGGGCTAAGCTGTTGTGTTTAAATTTCATATCAAGAATTTAAATTTTCTTAGTTTTTAAATATGTTGTTTTGAAATTAACTTATGTATATATATTCATACATACATATATATAATATATATTATATATATATATAATATATATATATATATATATATATATATATATATATATATATTATTGAAGGTTCTGAAATTTGCTTAAACCTAGGTTTATTCAGAAATAAAACTCTTTCATATGTACCAGACATTGCACAGGTTTAGAACCGCTCACTTAACGTCCTTTTTGAAAGATGGCACACGATTTTGTACCGTTTGTAACAGTTATAAGCAAATTTTTAAAAAGAATGGTTTAATAAACAATTAACACTAATCCATAAACAGAGTAATATAGCAAAACTAAGCACTGCAGTCTATCGTTTAGTTTAAAAATCCCCAAGGTCATAAGTATTATGACCTGTCTAAAATCTGACCTGTCAAGATTTTTAAACTAAATGATAGACTGTAATCATTTATTAGAATTTTATAACTCAAATTTTAGAGGACAGTGTCCTTAGTATTTATAATAACCAGGCCTCAGCCTTATTTAGACTTTTAAAAAACATGAGATCAATAATAATGACAACACTGAACAAAAACATTTATTAATATCCTAAAACTAAATATTAAAATCTATAAATAAATGACTTAAACATTATGAGTATTTTCATTGCACTCTTAACTTAATAAATATTTTTTGACATTCTTTTATAAACTATACAATATTACAAAGCATTATAATACAATATGATTTTTATTACATTAAATAATTATTATATGTATAGAATAAACCACGGCTAAAATCAGTTTACAGCGTGCCAACAAATCTGTGAGAGAAAGAATTCTATTGGACCAGACCGACCACGCCCCTTCCCCCTCAACTTAATGCCAACCAAGATACAACAGTGTTTATACTGAAAAAGATAAGGATAATTTATTTAAAAAACAAGAAATTATAATTTTTATTCAAACCCCCTTTGTAAAAAGACACTTGTCTATAGACAAATAAATGTATTATTATTATACTGAAAAAATAGATACATTTTTAAAATAAAAAAATAGATATAAATAAAATTAAATGATAAAATTCAAAACATAACCTGACTTTCAGTGTTGCCAGAGTAGTGAAAGTTTATTGTTACTTGAAAAAAAAGGGATTTTTGTGTGAAAAAAGTGGGTTGAAAGCATTGGTTTTAGCCGATTGTTATACTATAATGTTAAAGTACTAATTACTTTAATAATTCATTAAAAAGCATTATTGTACATAGCGACTTAAAAAGTCTTTTGTGGCAGTTGAGATAAAATAAACATTACTAAAGAGAGCTTATTGGTTGAAATATGAAACAATTAAAAAAATAACTTTGATTACTGAATTATCAAATAATAAAAATTTACTTTTAGACAAAGACTATTAGACAGTATTTTTAAAAGGAATCGACTTTGAAAAATTAACCAATCTTTAAACGATATACAGTTGTGTCCACCAGCTTTATTTCAACTGTAAGAAGACTCTCAAGAGGAACAGAACATAAAATTATGATTTTACAATTTTGGACTACAGCATTAAAATTATTATTTAACACCTCAAGATAATAGTCAGCGGAAGAAAAATGGTTCACATTGTAATGTCGTTACAACGGGACATGCAGGAAAGAATGCATCTTATTTATTAAAGAAAGAAAAAAATATATAATAGAATGTTTATAATGTAAAACACCAACAGAGAGCGAAAAGCTGACCTTACTTAGGCAGGAGGTTATAATGAAGTTACACAATGCCCTGAGAGCCCCAAAAAGATATTTCAAGCTATTTAGATACGTTTGCTCTAGTAATATATGTTAATAAATAAGTAAAATATTCATAATGATCACTTTAAAATGGCACATTGTTTGAGATATCATATAAGAAATGAGTATAAGGCAGGACAATGTCAATAGAGTAATAATATTCAGGTATATTTGGAAAACACCCACTTTTCTAAGTTCCCACAACTGCAAGATATTTTGTAGACATCATGCCTGGACATATGAGTAGTTAATGAACAAGAGACAGAGGTATATTAGTTTGGCTGTCAGTTAGTTGCAGATATTGTTGGGGAGGACAGGGAGGGTTTGGTTTCAGATAAAACTCTGAATCAAGTTCAGAACCAGACGACAGTGACTCATCAGAATCGCACCTTGAAGTCACAGATACCAGCCTCCCCATATGTGTTATAGTGGGAGGAAGGGGAAGACTATGCGCCGATATGTTCTCTAACTTATCTACTATGGAGGGGAAAGTGACTCTATCTTTAGGTTCTAATATCCAACAGGCTTTCATCAGCTCTTCTATTGACTGGGGGCAGTCGTCAGGTGCTTGCAGTTTCCTGCCTTCTAATATCACTTTAACCACCTATAGAAAACAAACACGGCATGTTTTAATTAATATATAAAATAAATATTTAAGAATTATTTAAACACTCTCTCTCTCTTGATTACTCCATATTGGAATTATAATTGTTTCCCCCACACTCAATCCCAAGATTTGTGGGATTTTTCACTTTTTTGTATTTAAAACTTTTTTTTTTTATATTAATGTGTTTATATTATTAAATGTAGATATTGCATTGTGTTTTCATCCATGATGTCCTACATCCCTGAAGATGGCTCCCACATAGGAAGCGAAAGGTCGGATTCTTCATCTAAATTGATGCAGTCACCACTAGAAGACCTAAATCTTTATAAAAATAACAGCAGAAGCCTACGCACTTTATTAAATTAACTGAAATTTAAATTTTAAAAAATTAAAATTCAGGCAATTTACCTGCTGGTTTGAAAATCCAAAGTAAGGCTGTTTTCCAAAAGTAAAGATTTCCCAGAGGACAACTCCGTAAGACCAGATGTCCGATTCTAGGGTGAATCTGCCATATGTTATGCTCTCGGGAGACATCCATCTCACAGGTAGAAGTCTACTACCTCCTACCTGTTGTAACAGACTAGCAAATTAATTCTAATCATCACAGAGTAGGCAGGATCCCTTGCTCTGTTAAAAGCTAACAATATTTTACTTCAAAACATATTTTTTTCTCATAAAAATAAAAAAATAATATAGCCTACAAAAATATAATTAGAAAAATAATAAAGACAGAAATGAGATGATCGAGTTGCTGGTCAGTCTTGTCTTGGTACTGTAGCTGTCATATCATTCAGTACCTGACACAAGCATTTTCCTTACGCTAGAGAAAAAAGTGAGGTATGAACGACCTGAATAGTCGTTCTATAATACTATAGAATAATGAGAAATGAAATAATTCGATAAAAGATTTTTTTAAGAGGAAGGTTGGATATAGCTTCTCTAATTAATCTATGAACTAAATACGGAAGAAAAAATAGCTAGTTATGGGTAAAAAAATAAGGCAGCCAATCACTTAAAAAACAAACTATTGGTTTAAATTTTCCATAGGATTTTCAATTTCTGGTCCAGGGGGGGGGGTTAACTTGAATGAGGAAAAGTTTGAATTCGATTATCGCAAACTGCTAGAAATCAGCGCTGCGGCGGACCTTTGTGGATCACTCATGAACTAACTCTGAAAGCTTTCCAAAAATTACCAATTATTTATTATTTTTTAATAGTTATTGAAAAAAAATGTAATTACAAAATTATTATAAATAATACATATTCAGCAAACAATAATTCAATTTAGACAAAAACTGTAACTATATTCTTCACCAAAAAAGCCATAGCTTGAGCTTGGCCAAGGAGTTGTATAGAAGTTATAAAATAGATTGAGAAATAAGAAATATAAAAGAAAATATCCTGTTAACAATAAAAAATTTAAATTTAAAATAAGTAGATTACTTGTAAGAAAAAAATATAAAATTATATTTAGAGAAATTACTTAGAGAAAAAAGAAAATCATTACAATTGCAGCTATTAGTATATATTATCTGCTGGTAACAGAAGTTATTTTGCGCTTCAGCCAATCTTCAGATCAAAGAGTATTAGCAGAAATACCAAGCTTATAGTATATAAGAGCGTTGTCAGACCAACCGTCACCTATGGGTCTGAAACTTGGACTCTGCTAAACAGCGATGAAGAGAAACTCAGAAGATGGGAACGTAAAATACTTAGGAAGATATTTGGTGCTACATTTGAGAATGATACCTGGAGACTGCGCACAAATCAAGAACTGATGGAGCTGTACCGTCAACCAGATATTGTCTCCTTTATAAAGGCTGGAAGAATCAGATGGCTTGGCCATGTCGCGCGAATGCAGGAAGACAGAGTGCCCAGGAGATTAATGGATGGAAGGCCTGGAGGTGGAAGGATGAGAGGGAGGCCAAGAGTGAGATGGCTGGAGGATGTTGAAAGCGACCTGAGGAGGATAGGCGTTCGCTCATGGAGGAGACGAGCGCAGGATAGAGACGAGTGGAGAGGCATTGTTTTGGCGGCCAGGGACCTTCAAGGACTGTAGCGCCGACGAGTAAGTAAGTAAGTAAGTAGTATATATTATCTTATAATTTTATTAATAGTTTTAAAATAATTTTATAAATTAAGAATGATAAATTAAAAAATGGGAAAGATTATTGGTTTTTAACAATTGTTAAATATTATTAAATCATTTTTAATTGTTTCAATAATTGAACATCAATAATAATACTTTGTTTATGTGATAGAACTAATAATCTTTGATTTTGTTCTGCTTTTAAACTAGATTAAAAATAATGATGATAATAATAATAAAATTAATTAGGAAAAGTCTTCATTAAAATATCTTTTTAGTTCAGTTTTGAATTTTTTTTATATCTGTAACAACCCTTAATTCCTTAGGTAATTATATTTTTAAACTTTTAATTTATGTAAACCATGGCAACTATTGGTTATGACAGCAGCATTTATTTTAATAATAAAATTATTTTTCTTTTCGTTCCTTATTATTTTAACCTAATAAAAATGGTTTGCCATTGTCATGTTCTGTATCACAAAAAATCAGTAACTAATTGTAAAAAAAAAGTTTTTCAAACTTCAACATAAAGCTACTGTTGGCTGGTAAGTTTACATTTCATTCAATTATTTAATATTTTAATCCAGGTAATCATATGTGGGTGTCTAAATGAAAAAATATGTAAAAATGTTTTTTAAATTGTTTCAGGCTGCATTAAAATGCCAAACAAAAAAATGTCTAAAAAAGATGCTAAATGCCATCTTCTAGCACGTGGATAATTTAGCCACTAATGTTCACCCGATTAAATGAAATGTAAACTTATTTGCTATCAGAAGGGTTTTGTGGAAGTTTAAAGTGGACGAAGACCACGTAAAGCACTTTGGCTATTCAGAACTTTGATTAGAAAATGTAAAAAACTTCATTTCAAATGGAATGAGGGCAAAAAGCAGGTAATTACTCGAGTAATTTATCCTTAGTTTCACTTTTAAGTTTATAGAATTCACACATTTTTTATAAATTAAAAACAATACTTTAATTCTATAATTTCATAAGCTATAAAATTAAGCTATGGCCATTTCACCCAACACTGTGGGCATCATCAGGCTAATAAACTAAACACTACATTAACAACTAAAAATCACAGAAAACAAATAAAGCACATATACATAAGACTAGAATTAAATAAATAAAAAATCACAGAATTAGCTAAAACTTAACTTTGTCAACAAATAAAATATTATTTACAAATAAAATTTTTATTTTTTGACGAAGTTAGTTAGTTAGTTAGTTAAGTTGACATTAACTTCGTCAGCAAATAAAAATTTTATTTGTAAATAATATTTTATTTGTTGACAAAGTTAAGTTTTAGCTAATTCTGTGATTTTTTATTTATTTAATTCTAGTCTTATGTATATGTGCTTTATTTGTTTTCTGTGATTTTTAGTTGTTAATGTAGTGTTTAGTTTATTAGCCTGATGATGCCCACAGTGTTGGGAGAAATGGCCATAGCTTAATTTTATAGCTTATAAAATTATATAATTAAAGCATTGTTTTTAATTTATAAAAAAAAGGTAATTATTCAATTGAAAAGTAGGGCTGCCACGGCGCTAACGTCGATCGGAATCAAAATTTTCCTACCATTGAGTCGACAGTCTTACTGTTTAAGAATTTATAGTTTCTGTAGTGGTTTAAGGAACTTCACTTAGTGTCCTTTTAACCACAGCTAAGAGGAACAGCAAAGCTGGTTTCAACAGACTGGACAGAACAGTGATAAGTGGTCTGGTAGTGTGACAATATCCATAGGTGATATAACTGTACTTACTCACTCTAGGGAGACTAGACTACCCACCCTTCTACAACTCCTATTGGTGCACATATTCATAATGCACCCTGCAAACAGAGGATATTTTTCATAACGTCACATTCAATCACTTTATAGGAAGTAGATACATAGTAATTTAGATATATAGGAATCTATAGTAGTACAAAGATGCATAATACATAGAAAGTAGACATATAAAAGTCTTACCTTATAATAGTCACAGGTGTAGACATCCCTGGACATGCCAAAGTCAGCTATTTTGACAGTAAGGTTCTCTCCGACCAGGCAGTTCCTGCAAGCGAGATCTCTATGTACAAAGTGCTGTCCTGCTAGATAGTTCATTCCATGAGCTATCTGCAGAGCAATCCACAGCAATCCCTCCTACAAATTTTAATCTATAAGATTTTGTCTGTCATTTCAGGTAAAATAGCAATGTAGTAAGTGAATAGCATAAAACAGATCACAAAGTATAAACAAATGTCAAACATTTTATCATAGTTTTACATTTTCATACCCTCTTTTTTTCTTAAGTAAAAGGATATTTATATAATAGTAAAATATAAAATATATATCTGAATATATATATATATATATATATATATATATATATATATATATATATATATATATATATATATATTATATATATATATATATATATATATATATATATAATATATATATATATATATATATATATATATATATATATATATATATATATATATTATATATATATATATATATATATGTATGTATATGTATGTATGTTCCCACTCTCATTAGATCGAGTTAAAACTCTTTTAGATTTCTGGCTTATGAATTCTCTTTCCTCAGTTGGGCTGCATGTGTGGGCTGTAGACAGGCAAAGATGTTCATAAAGGGTCCCAGTAAAAAGTATTCCCACTACTTAATATCTCTTAAAAGATCTCTTGTCTAAGAAACCTAGTTAGCATTCTGACAGGCCACTGTCAGCTAAATAACCATTTACATAGACTTGGTATAGCTCCTAATGCTAGTTGCCCGAAATGCGGGGATGATGAGGAATCTGCCTTTCACCTGCTTGCTGAGTGTGAGGCTTTTACATCATTACGTCTCAGTATCTTCAGATCTGGTATTCTGGTTAAAGAAGAATTATCTACCAATAGCTGGAAAGATGTTCTTCTTTTCTAAATAAATCAAAAAGACTGGAGGTGGATGTGGTTGAGTAGGCTGGAGGAATCGAGGCTGGCAAGAAGGGCCCAACAACGTGGCCTATTTGCCTGGTTTTGCCTCCCCACCCTATTACTACTACTACTACAATATATATATATTATATATATATATATATATATATATATATATATATATATATATATATATATATATATTACTTTTACATTACTATCGTTGATAGTTACCTGGTCTAAGACTAAAGGCTTGGATTTAGGAAAACTGTTGTTACTACTTCTTAGAACATCAGTAAGATCCCCATGAGGCATAAATTCAAACACCATCCACGGACACTTGGTACCCTCTGGCAAACAAACAACAAACCAATGTCAACACTTGTAATACAAACACACTGTCATGTTTATGCTTGTTTTACATAATAACAAACATACAGTAATGTTTATGCTTGTTTTACATTACATTAACATACATAAATAACAAACATTCATGTTTATGCTTGTTTACATAATAACAAAACATACAGTCATGTTTATGCTTGTTTTATAATAACAAACATACAGTATGTTTATGCTTGTTTTACATAATAACAAACATACAGTCATGTTTATGCTTGTTTTACATAATAACAAACATAAAGTCATGTTTATGCTTGTTTTACATAATAACAAACATACAGTCATGTTTATGCTTGTTTTACATAATAACAAACATACAGTCATGTTTATGCTTGTTTTACATAATAACAAACATACAGTCATGTTTATGCTTGTTTTACATAATAACAAACATACAGTCATGTTTATGCTTGTTTTACATAATAAGAAACTAAGACTTTGATAAGAACTATCTAATTTCCTAATTCTGTAATTAGGGATGAATGGTTAAAAGTTTTTCTATACAATAAATATGATGTAATTTTGATATCTGTTTTTAAAATATATGTCAACCATTATATTATATGCCATAACCATAATATTATTCTGGATACATAGAAGACCTATGTTTTACATATAATGCATCCATTTTGTAATATTTCTTATTTGCTAATAAAATTTTTATTTATTTATTACATGTCAACCATATCAACTAAACATAATCGGCTTTTAACCAATTAAAGGTCATCATGATGGCAGTGTAGTTTTTCATTGCTAAGGTAATTAAATATTAACTACCATCACTTGCCAACAAGCAAATATCTACAGCTTTAAAATACTACATTATAGTCACATGTATACTTTCCAACATTTACAACATCTTTAAAAAACAAACATCTTTAAAAAAGTGAAAAACCAGGGAAAGAAAGAATCTTAGAATAATACTATATATAGAAGGAGCACTACTGATAACACGAAAGTCGGTTCACTGGTGCACCTAAGTAATGCTGCCACCTTAACAATATACAATTTTCTAAAAATAAGTTGGCAATACTTCCGGTTGCTGAATTATTATGTTCTATTAATAATTAATGATTGATTATTCATAAAATACTAATATAAATATCGGTGCATTACAATACTTAAAACATTTTAAATTGTAGTTTAACGTATTTATTAAAATTATATTAAAAGTAGTCCTCGTCAACTAAATGTAGATTCTTGTATTCCGCCACCCTTTTGCCATCTAAAACCAGTTTTATTAAATACTCAGCAGGTGTTTTATGTTATTATATTTGTTCTTTACCATCTTTCTTCATTAATAGTTATTTATGACACATATTTAAAATAATGTTATGTTGTCAGGTTGGCAGCATTACTTAAGTGCACCAGTCAACCGGCTTTCGTGTTATCAGTGGAATTACATTGTGTTTACAGTCCTGTGCTCCTTCTATATATAGTATTATTCTAAGGAAAGAATGAATAAATGAGTTTAGATTACCTTTGAGGGAGATGGCAATAAGGGAGAGTATATTGGAGTGAGAAAAGGAACTCATGATTTCAACCTCCCTCATAAAATCCTGTTCAGCCTCCTCATTCGCTGAGTCTTTCAGAACTTTAATAGCTACCGTAACATCTCCATCATCCGTTCTTAGAGAACCTTAATCAATAAAAAACAAGTTTTTTTTATAAATTTGAATATAATTTGTTAATCAAAGAAATACAATAAGGTGCTTGCATATGCCCTTGATTATTAATTTCAATTTTTAAAATTATTCATAACTGATATCTCATTTGAATTATCCGTTTTGGATGTTTTTAAGATCTTCAGAATGGAGTTAAAAAAGTTGTCTGTCTGTGAGTATTGGATAGATTTCACTCAATACGACCACTGTGACTGTATTGTACTATTATGGTTTCATTCCATTATTAGCAGCATTAATTCAATTTGTCGAATGGCATATTGAAAATTTGAATATCATCCAATAGAGTTGACCCCAAGCAAAGACTGGTATCTCAGTGTTAGAGCATTGGCCTGGAGGTCGAGGGCCTAAGAGGCGCATACGCAGTTATTCCATCTCTAGCTATTTTTTTACTTTTGAGCCAGCTATCAGCTGATCTCGCATGTCTGAATTTTTTTACACAGATTAGTATAGGAGTTTCCCAACTTGGTTTATATATTGCTTTACCCTGAACTCAAAAACAGTAATCTACAATTGGTAACTCTCTTGTATAAATACTTAACTTATTAAAAAACTTAAAGAGACATAGGATACCTTTATAGACCTTGCCGAAGCAGCCCTCTCCAACAGGATCCAGGAAGGTAATATGACTGCTTGGGATAGTTTTGTACTGAGTCAGGTATAGAGGATTATCAGAATACTTGTTGGCTTCTATGAGAGGCTTGTTCAGAGACACAGGGGTGTCCATCTAGACAAAACAACAACTAATCAGGGCTTGTTGCTCGCTTGTTTCAAAAACACAAACTCAGCACGGTTGAAAAAAAATCAGCAACGAAGTATCCTCATGTAATATTAACAACACCAACTTCGTCTTTCCACCAATAAATAACTTTGTCTTATTGGTGGAAAGATGAAGTCGGTGTTGTTAATATTGTAGATCATTCCACGGTGCTCACTGAAGTTATCCTTATGTTATTATTAGATATTTATGCACCAAGGGAGTAAAGAATGCTATGATTTCCCTCAGCAGTAGTTGGTTCCTAAGGCAAGAGCCGAGGGAACCAAAGTATTTAAACAAGTTAAATGCGATGTTTATGGCAGCAGTTATAACCGAGTTATGAGGTAATTATTGGGACATTTTACTCCCAAGGTGCATACAAGATTTTACCTCCAATAGTTAGTGTCATTATTGTTATATTCTCATTTACATATATTTTATGATAAATTCTTTTGGGTCAGACCCCCCTTAGGAGGTGTCGCCTCCAAAAAAGTCAAACATTTTTTTAATTGCTCCAAATAGATTTTTTTGGCCTAAAATAGATTTTAAGCTATTAACAATTTTCTTAACCAAAAAAAGATATTGAGCAAATACATTTTTTGGTTGGGTCCTCCTTAAAAATTAGGGGGTGCTGCCCTCCAAAAAATATAACATTTTTTATTGCTCCAAACATTTTCTTTTGACCTAAAACAGATATTGAGCCAGTAAATTTTTTTTTTATCGGGTCCTCCTCATAACAGCGTTCCACCTCTGTAAAGTGTAACAAAATTGTAACATTTTCCCCTTTTGTATCAGTCCCTTTTATAAATGTATGGTCATAAATCAGTAAAGAGTGTGGGAAAATAATGCGAGGGACCCAATGAGGTTAGTCCTGCATGGTAAACCACACCCACAATTTCATATCAACAATATTTTCTCACACTTTCAACTGATTATAACCGTGTGCTAAACTATAGAAGTTACCGCTCCCTAAAAACAGATATAATTGGTTCCAACCCCAATAATAGAAAACACTTTTTATTCCCAAGGGAGAAAAAGTAACACTTTAGCGTCCGAAGGTGTGAAAAGTGACTTTCTGTCTTGGGAGTGAAAAGTACTTCTTTACTCCCTAAAAACTAGTCAATAACCTTTAATTATACATCACCTGGAGATAAGAGATTTGTATGACATCATTATTAATCATAGTTAATTATAGGTTTCATTTCAATGTGGCTAGTACTGTATATTTCTACAGTTATAGATAGATCACTAATGTTAAGCACCATTTAGAGAAATCAGTGACTGGATTAAATTAAAACTGAGCCTTCCAGTCAGAGGACAAGCAAAGCAAGTACAAAGATATACTTTATTATAAATTTGTCTTTTTTTATCTTCTGAGGATAAGCGAAGAGAGTCAGGTGTGGTGAGAACGAGGTTAAGGAATTAGATATGGTGAGCAAAACCTTCTGAGGAACCCCACACCCATTTTTTTGTAAACATGAGTAAATTAATAACTAATTTGTCCGTTAGCTAACTTCAAATAAACACCTACCTCACAACATTCAGCAGCTTTCTTTCTTCTTTGAATTATAATAATTAAAAATATAATAATTAGCAAGATAAAAACTCCTCCTATGACACTGGGCAGCCAGCCTGTTAACAATGACTCGACACTATCTTCTCTCTCCTACAAAATCAACCATTATAATCAATCATTTCAGAAAGTCAAGCACGAGTGAAGTGTTTCCACAAAATATAATGCGGTAACCAAAAAGAATGATGTGTAGTAATGTTTTACTTTCATGGAAGGAAAAATATTTATGAGGGTTGGAGTTACTTCTTTTTAGATTACTATTTACTACAGGAATCTCTCAACTTATGGTACACAAATTGCGGGAGATCTGGGCTTTGAATAGTTACCATAAGTTATTCATGGCAGGAATGCACTACAACCAACCTTCTCAAAATTACAATTGAGATGATTACTGTTACAAGGCTTTACCACCCACTCAGGGGTGGACTGGCCTGTGAGGGCGAGGACGGCACCCTCCTTGGGCCTCTAAGCTAAAAATAAACTTATAGAAAGAACAACAAAATTAAAAAAATATGATTAACATATTTAAAAACCATAAAAACCTACCATAAAAACCTTAAAAACGTCATTAGCATCTTAAATTAAGTTTACTTTATGATACATTATTCCGATTAACTTAGTCTTTCTTAGTAATAATATTAGTTGTAAAGTGTAATTATTTTAACTTTTTTTTATCTTTTTTATTTATTTATTCCTTTTTTACTTGAAACTGATTAAACCCAGTCATCTAGTTTAGTTTTTAATTAGTTATACTGTGTTATATAATGTCAGTGTTAAGTAATCTTGTTAAATTATAGTTCTTTATTTTAATTTTCCTCGTCTCACGCTTTACCTAGTCATAACTGTATATTAAAGTATTTTTAACTCATTGTCATTTAAATTACGCTTAGGTTTCTGTCTGCGTCCACAACTCTGTCCTTTAGGGTTTCCTGCTACTATCCTATCTCCTCCTTTTATATCTTATAAATCCTTTATAGAGACACATTTTATATATTTTTTCTTTAAATTTAGTTATATCTCATTTTGTATTGTGTTATTGAATTGTACCTTATTATGGCAATTATGCTTATAATGGTGTAAAATTAAATAAATAAATAAATAAATATTGAAAAATTGTAAGCTTATAATACATTAATATATTTATTTCTTATAATTATGTCATGTATTCATACCATCATAGTCAAAGGGGCCCAACAATCCAAAAGACAAATGTTTATAAATTACTTAAAAATTTGCTTAATTTGTTATTGTTACCCAAATCTAGGGTCTTAAAGGTTCATAGAGTAATACATACCTGTAAAGTGGAGTTGGTTGATGGTCCTGTAATGACCGAGATAGGTATAGGGCTCTGAGAGTCAGGATTCACTGCCAACAATAGAAACATCATCTTTAATAACTTTAACCATTCACAAGGAATGGAATGCTCATCAGGAGAGTAAGTCATAAGGAATGAATGTTAGGGTATTAGTAGGAGTCATAAGGAATGGAATCAAGGGAGTTAGAGTAGGAGTCATAAGGAATGGAATGTTAGGGTATTAACAAGAGTAGTCAAGGAATGGTAGGAGTTACCAAGAGTAGGAGTCATAAGGAATGGAATGTTAGGGTATTAACAAGAGTAGGAGTCATAAGGAATGGAATCATAGGGAGTTACCAAGAGTAGGAGTCATAAGGAATGGAATGTTAGGGTATTAACAAGAGTAGGAGTCATAAGGAATGGAATCATAGGGGTTACCAGTAAGGGAATGTTAGGGGAGTAGGAGTCATAAGCATAGGGAGTTACCAAGAGTAGGAATAAGGAATGGAATGAATGAACCATTTATTAGATCAATACAGAAGAAATACATGTTTTATGATTTTTAACATATACATATCATTTTACGATCTAAATCAGCCTCAGCTGTGGTTATATAGTTTATATGTCAAATAAATTCTATAAAACTTTATATTAATTTTAATGTTACAAATTAAATGGGAAAAAAGTATGTATTTTTAACATCATTTTTTATGTATTATTTTTGATTTTTTTTTTTAATATTTTTATATAATTTTTTTTATTGTATAATTTATCTATTAATTTTGAATATTACAATTAATTTTTTTCCTATTTTGTTATTATATAAATGATTATTATATTTTTGTAAATTCACTATTTATTGCTTTTTTTAATACAGTTATTATTTCACTGATATTATTTTTACTATCTTATTTATTATAGTTATTTAAATGATAAAGGTACTTATTTTTTGATAATTTGATTTTATTTTCTTAAATGTTATAAAAATATTTTTATTGTTTCATTTATGTATCTATCATACACATACACACATTTATACATATACATATACACACGTACATACATATATATACACATTTATATACTGATATATACCAACACATATACATACATACAAGATACACATATATACATAAACCTATTTACTTATACACATATTTTATATTTTTTCATGCAATACAGTGCATTATAGTTTGTTTTACTCTGTCATCATAATTTCTAGCACAACATAGTTAAGATCCAGTTTAGTAATTTCTTGAAGAAGTTTCAGACCATCGGTGAACATATGTTTGCCAACATGTTAAAGGCCTTTTCCATCTATCCATATAAACTTCTGTCCTTCTATTATAAGCTCGTCCCTTGAAATAGATGTTTTGACTGTTGGCACATTCTTTTTAATTTCTTTCCTAATTTTAACAACTTTTGAAAGTTTTTTCCTGGTTGAGGCTACAAGATCTCTTTGGAAAGCATATTTAGTGGTTTCTGTTTATTACAATTCTTCAAAACTGTAGCTACATCTTCTTCACTATTAAGAGTAATTTTTATGGGAGGTATAGTATTTTTGATTGGTCCTGAAATTTTAGGTAAATCAATTTTATTTATGACAATATTGTTTTCAATTTTTAAGGAATAGGAATGGAATGTTAGGGTGCTAACAACAGTAGGAGTCATAAAGAATGCAATGTTAGGGTATTAACAAGAGAAGGAGTCATATAGGGGTTACATAAATCATAAGGAATGTTAGGTATTACAAGGATAAGGAATAGAATCATAGGGATACCAAGGTAGGAGTCATAAGGAATGGAATGTTAGGGTTAACAAGAGTAGGAGTCATAAGGAATGGAATCATAGGAAGTTACCAAAAGTGGTCATAAGGAATGGAATCATAAGGTTACCAGAGTAGAGTTATAGGAATGGAATCATAGAAAGTTACCAAAGTGGAGTCATAAGGAATGAATCATAGGGAGTTACCAAGAGTAGGAGTTATAAGGAATGGAATCATAGAAAGTTACCAAGAGTAGGAGTCATAAGGAATGGAATCACAGGGAGTTACTAAAACAGGAGTCATAAGGAATGAATAGTATTAACAAAGGAATCATAAGGAATGAATGTTAGGGTATTAACAAGAGTAGGAGGTCATAGGAAGGATCATAAGGAGTTACCAGGAATAGGAGTCATAAGGAATGGAATCATAGGGAGTTACCAAGAGTAGGAGTTATAAGGAATGGAATCATAGAAAGTGGCTCATATTGGCTCCACTCCGGCTCTAAATGGCTCATATAGGCCCTACTCAGCTCTAAATGGCTCTATTGGCTCCAACACGGCTCATAAGGCTCTATGGGATGGCATATAGGCTCCACACCGGCTCTAGATGGCTCCAACATGGCTCATATAGGCTCCACACCGGCTCTAATTGGCTCATATTGACTCCACACCGGCTCTAGATGGCTCAAATTGGCTCCAAAATGGCTCATATAGGCTCCAATGAGGCTCTAAATGGCTCATATTGGCTCCAACACGGCTCATATAGGCTCCACACCGGCTCTAGATGGCTCTATATGGCTCATATTGGCTCCACTCCGGCTCTAAATGGCTCAAATGGCTCCTACTCAGCTCTAAATGGCTCATATTGGCTCCTACTCGGCTCTAAATGGCCCCACTACTCCGGTCAAAGTGGTCATATAGGCTTCAAAGCGGCTCTAAATGGCTTTATATAGGCTCCTACTTCGGCTCTAAATAGCTCAATTATCCAAAGCGGCTCTAAGTCCACAAATGATTAAGTGTGGGGATATGGTCAGTTGTATCTCAGCTACCGTGCAGTCAAGATGCCTTCTACGCTATTATAGATATTCAGGGTTTGTTAGATAATGAGGGGCAAGTCATCGTTAAGAGCTCGCATGTTGGACGAAATCGTCTCGAGCAGCAGAGTCATAAGGAATGGAATGTTAGGGTATTAACAAGAGTAGGAGTCATAAGGAATAGAATCATAGGGAGTTACCAAGAGCAGGAGTCATAAGGAATGTTATTAACAAGAGTAGGAGTCATACGTTAGGCAAGAGTAGGAGTCATAAGGAATGGAATGTTAGGGTATTAACAAGAGTAGGAGTCATAAGGGAATAGAAATCATGAGTTACCAAGAGCCCATGAGTCATAAGGAATGAATGTTAGGGGTGCTAAAAGAGTGAGTCATTAAAGGAATGGAATGTTTAGGATAACAAGTTAGAGAGTCATAAGGAATGATCATAGGGAACCGCAAAAGTAGGAGTTATAAGGAATGGAATCATAGAAAGTTTACCAAAGAGTAGGGATTTCATAAGGGAATGCGAATCACAGGGAGTTACTAAAAGCAGGAGTCATAAGGAATGAAATGTTAGGGTATTAACAAGAGTAGAAGGAAAAATATATTACGGGTATTAAAAAGAGTAGGAGTCATAAGGAATGGAAGTTAGGGTTGGGCTAACAAGAGTAGGATCATTAGAATGGAATGTTAGGGTTAATAACAAGAGTAGGAGTCATAGGGAATGGAAATGTTGGGTATTAACAAGAGTAGGATGGTTCATAAGGGAATAAGAATCATTAGGGAGTTACAAGAGCAGAGTCATAGAAGGTAATGTATTGTGGGGTGGTGTGAATTGCAAGAGTAGAGTCTAAGGAATGGAATCAGGTATGGATTACAAAGAGTAGAGTCAGAAGAATGAATCATAGGGAGTTACCAAGAGTAGGGAGTTTAAGCGAATGGAATCATAGAAAGTTAACCCAAGAGTAGGAGTCATAAGGAATGGAATCATAGGGAGTTACCAAGAGTAGGAGTTATAAGGAATGGAATCATAGAAAGTTACCAAGAGTAGGAGTCATAAGGAAAATGGAATCCACAGGGAGTTACTAAAAGCAGGAGTCATTAAGGAATTTGAAATGTGTTAGTATTAGATACAAGAGTAGAAGTCATAAGGAATGGAATGTTAGGGTATTAACAAGAGTAGGAGTCATAAGGAATGGAATCATAAGGAGTTACCAGGAATAGGAGTCATAAGGAATGGAATCTTCATAGGGAGGTTACCAAGAGTAGGAGTTTAAGGAATGGAATCAATTAGGAAAGGTGGCTCATATTGGCTCCACTCCGGCTCTAACATGGTGCTTCATATAGGCTCCTACTCAGCTCTAAATGTGTGTCAATTGGCTCCAACCACGCTCATATAGGCTCCACACCGTGTCTGTCGTGATGTTGATGGCTCATATAGGCCTCCACACCGGCTCTAGATGGCTCTGGAGATGGTCATATAGGCTCACACCGGCTCTTTAATTGGCTTCATATTGGACTCCACACCGCTCTAGATGGCTCAAATTGGCCTCTGCAGAGAATAGTGGTCCATATAGTGTGTTCCAATGAGGCTCTAAATGGCTTCATATTGGCTTGTCCAACACGGCTCATATAGGCTCCACACCGGCTCTAATGCTCTATATGGCTCATATTGGCTCCACTGCGTGTCCTCAAATGGTCCCCATAATGGCTCCTACTCAGCTCGAAAATGGCTCATATGGTCCTCTACTCGGCTCTAAAATGGCCCCACTCCGGCGTCCAAAAGTGGCTCATATAGGCTCCCAAAGCGGGCTTAAATGGGCTTATTATAGGCTCCTACTCGGCCTCTAAATAGCTCAATTAGGCTCCAAAGCGCTCTA
>JACMZG010001888.1:736-33972 GCA_018340805.1 Microvelia longipes | reverse complement strand
AGTTTAATAAGGGGAAGAGACTGCTTAAATGTTTGATATTTCCAATCATTTATGTAAAACCCAAGGAGGTTTTTATTCTCCTAAAAACCTCCCATAACGTGCTTTACGGTCCATATAAAGACGTACAACTTATAAATAAAATAAACAAAAAAATCTAATGAAGACAATTCTAAAAACCATATTAACTCAGACCGACGCGCGACGCGACTAAATAATAGTTCTAACTTTTCCCAATCTAATAAATAACAAATGGCGCTGTATTTTTTTCAATCTAACTAACCAATCTTATATTTAGTAGTGTAACACCTCTCTAATGTTTTCGTTCTCTTTGGTTTTTTTAATTAAGTTGTGATAATTAAAATGTATAAGTTAATTTAACTAAATCTTAGTTTAATTATCAAATAAATTATTGTTTTTTATTAAGTTTATGATATAGTTTAAAAGTTGGTTTCATACTATTTTACATTTATTTTGTTTTCCTTTATAATAGTTTATAATGTTAAACATTAATGTTTGACAAAATATAATACTTCGTGAAACTTATTAACTTGAATATTGTCATTAAGAAGGAATATTAACGTCTTGAATTTTTCCAGTAAGGATTTTAAGGGCGTTATTTTTTCAATAGATCATTATTTCATCCCACTTCTGATAATAGGGTCCCTCATTTATTTTGAGCACAATCAGTCTGTTGTATTTTTTTTTGTATTATATATGTCAAAATAATTTACTACTTATAGTAATATTTATTAAGTAAAGAAATATAGATATTAATAGATAAAAGACTTTTAAATTTAATAACGTAAAAAACACAGAATTATTTTATAATTATTGTAAAGATTTAATAATATTTCGTTAGCGTACTTTAAACATTATCTTTGACGCTTTAGTTGTAAAAAATATCCACTCTGACGAAAAATTACACCAGGCTATTACTCCTGACTATTTTCTTTTTTGTTTTTAGTTAAAATTTAATTTAATACATAATAATTCAATAATCAATGTAATTATTCAATAGTTTAATTTTGACATTCTCCCCAATGATTGCTTTGAAGTCTAAGTCATTCTATAATTTGAATTTGTGTTCGTGATATAGATTGACATATATGAAGAAATTAGAAGTTAAATTCACTTAAAGACCGATTAAGTCCATATGCGTGTGGTCGTTACCTGTGTTGTTTACACTAGAAATAATATAATAGTATGCTAGCTTAAGCTATATATGTGTCATGTAGGATATTAACTAAATATATTTGTAAAAGTATTGTTTTTCATTAATAGTGATTTTATAATTTTTTTGTATGCTATTATAGTATATTACCTATAAAATATTTTTATATGATGTAGTGTTTGATAAATAATTGAGCTAAAATTAGCTTAAAGTAGTTTATTTAACGGGATTATGACAAATAGTTTGCTTGAGGAACCCGGCATCCTTTAACTAACGTTCCTAGACACACCGGCGTCAATATTGGTTGAGACACAGGACAACAATAATTCTTTGTCACTTGATGTAATTGGGGATAACCTAATCGGGTCGTTTTTTGGGGGAAAATTGAAACTTTTGGTGATTATCTAACGAATACGATACTACCTAAATATCTTTAGTTCTTATTAAATTTATAAATATCGCCTATGGAGTTTTTCTCGGTAACTTTTAACCATTTCGGATTGCTATGCTCATCCTACTTCAGTAGTTGCTTCGCTGTCTTCAGAAATTGCAATTATTTAAATTTACATTGCGTACGATTGCCTTGTCCTCGACTGTATAATACATTCTGTTTTTATTCCAATCGTCTCCCAATCTAAGCATCTAACTTCTGCTTTAATGCTCTTAACAGTTTTTGATCCAAACAAAAACGTCGGTATAATAGCTACGATAATGAAAAAAACTTGGATAATGTATTTATCTCATAAAAGGATATTTTTGTGCTAAAATTCATCTCAATTGAAGTAATTTTACGATTTTAACCCCCATTTATAAATTAAAATATTAGGTATCGGGTAACATCTGAACTTTTTCTCATGACATCGGATTTCGCTAAGCGCTTCATCCTACCTTTACTTCGACCTCGCTTTAATCGTTCTCTTGAATATATCAATCCACGCAAATTTTATATTGCTACACCTCTTCGAACTCGCTCTTACTCAGATTAGAAATAAATCCGTATCATTTCCTGGTGGTCAGCTTCATCCCAGGCACTGAACCAGCTCGATGCTGCTTTTATGATCCAACAAAAAATCAATGGAATGTACTTGTCCCGTCCATTATATTATTACTTGTCTCAAAAATCATTGTATTTATTTCCGTGTTTTACAGTTTTTTAAAAAAACCTATTATGCAAAGTTCCATTAATTAAAAATGAACTAATGCCTGATAAAGATAATGAAAACTTAACACATTAATGTTATATACATAGCGTACAAATGCGTGCTTAATTGAATCGCAAGCAATTTTTTCCAGCCGGATGATAATTTTTAAAGTTTTACTGGAGTCCATTTTTTTGTGGCTTGAACAACGTCGCTAAAAAAAATCATTCTTCCGATAAACACAAGCTAAGCTTATAGTGATATTTTTAACAAAGTTCAACTCTCTGACATAATTCACTGGGATCTACGATGATAACAGACACAGACACATTCATAACAGACCAGAAAAACTTTGTGAAAACCACTCAGATGCCTTAAAAAAACGCCTTGAAACTGGGGTGATTTTTTCTGTTTCGGATTTTTCGCACTCACAATCATTCTTATGCGGTAAAATAATGGAAAAGTATAAATTGTAATTTCGGTCATCGTCGTGTTTTTTGTACGAAGGTTTCTTCTTTACTATTCCCTTTTGTTATAGTTTTAATGCCAAACTCGAAGTATTAAAAGTCTAATCGGTTTTCAAACATTGAGTATCTGGTGTTGGAAGTCAAACTGATCTATAGAGAGGTAAGACCTGACTCGTGGTGTCAGGTCATTAGGCTAATGCTTTCTTTGAAACGCCCTTGTGCGTTTGTATGGCCTAGGGCTTTGTACCTTGTACCCGTACCCGCACTGTTTTCCCACTTACTAATCTACATAACAATCATCTTTAATATTACCATTGAACAGCACTGTTAGATAAATTAAGTTTATTTTGTGTAATTAATTGCGAATTTGAACTTAACTTTTTAGATGAAAATTCGGTGGTTCGCTAAAAACTTCCAAAATATTGGAATTATAAGATTTCTTTACCTCGTTTTATCTTTTTAATGCTGGGATTCAGTTAAGATTTTTTAGCGCAATACTAGGAAATTTAACCTAAGTAGAAATTTCGACTTAACCTAGCTTTCTTATGCTAAGAGTTTAAAAACTAAATAAAGGACTTTAGCATAAAACAATCTAAGTACCGTTGTTAAACCTATTTCACAAAACCCCTTGCTAAACCTGCACAATATATTTAATGGACATTATAAATGAAACTGGGTAGTTGTTCAAGCCATAATAGAGGATGAACCTATTAATACTATAACAATACTTATTATTATATTAGTATAGTAAACAACTAGACTATACTGAACAACTATAGTATATGTATTGCCAATCAATAATGTTCTGTACCTTTAACATTCTATTTAGATTGTCAATGAAGGTACTACAGTGCCTTCTGAATGGCCCAAAAATAATGAATTTAAGCCTTCGCAATGTATTTACATAGAATATGCCCCCTCTCAATCGAAGAGTTCTTTACATGTCAGTTTATTTTCGCCAACCTCCGTATTAGCGATAAAGACGTCAGAAAAATGACGCATATTTTAAATAATATATAAAATAGAATATATATATATTAAATATATATAATAAATATAAATATATATATAATATATATATAATATATATATATATATATATATATTATATATATATATATATATATTATATTTGTGGTGTGGTGTGCAAGCTAATTTATAATTTGCATATGTAAAATATTTTTAAAACGTAAGAATGTCAACTCGGACAATTTTAACATAAATAAATGATTGATTAGAACTGCTGGCCTGGCGAATAATAGACGCCAATGCTTGCAATGCTCCTTTGTAGAATTTGTTATTAGTGTGTGCACTAACACAGATGTAGCTGTAATGTGCTCATTGTTCACTTGAAATCCAGTCAGTGTGTGTTTAAGTATGATGTAATTTACAACCTTTTTATACTCTAGAGACACTCAACGTGTATGTAGTGGAAGTGAATAAAGACGATATTAGTATAGAGGTTGCTTGAAGTAATGAGCGGCGAGGTAGAGTTGGTGATTTGTTGATGGGCTTTACTTATGATGCTAAAGTCGGACAGAACAATAAAACAATTGTAAATGCGCTAATTGTTCTAATGTCCTTATGACAGGGCATCGGCACCTCGGCAGCACAGACAAGTGGAATTCAAGCCAGCCCGCTCAAAATAAAATATCTTCAACATTTTCCAAAATGATGCCGACATCTCTTACTGTCCGATGCATTCTGCTAATCGCGCTAGAATTTTCTTTATCTTTTTGTTACGGGGAATTATTGTATTTTAAATAGCGAAGGAGGGTTTGTTTTTGGAACGAACATTATGAGTTTCTCTAATATTTTTTTAACAATATTAGATTTATAAGTCTGATTATTTAGTACTTGTATATTACTACTTTCTATTTCAATAGTTCTTACTTTGTTGTGTTTAGTTACTTAATAATATTGTACTTACTATTACACTGTAAAGAAGCTTTGATGTGTTTCAAACTGCTATGCTTTGCAATTCGTATTCAAAAATGTGAGAATTCTATTTCTATCTCCGCTATATATCAAGGCCTGTCACGGTTCTCTGAATAAAACTTGAAGTAATCTAACACTTGTGAATACTTATTATATTTCATAACCTTACCTGCTCAAAACTATCGCTACTTTGTTAACTATACTTAAATAGTTATCTGCAACTTTACTTTCCAATTTCTAAACTTTACTTGACGGATTTGTCAGTAAACTTTCTCGATTCAAGTTTACAGAGAATTACGTATTTGAAGTAATAAGTTGGGATTTTTAATCTTATTTTATATGACTTATTTTCTTGACTTCTGAATATCAAGTTAACTTTCTTTATGAATCTAATAATTATGTTATTATTTACTCCATTATGTGAAATCGTATTTTTTATTTATTATTTATATGAAATATTAAATATTACTTTTATGTAATATTTAAGCTAAGTATAGATACACATACAGGAACACAAATAAATATACTGTATAGAATAAAAATTAACATTTATCTGAAAAAACACACCTTGCATAAAAAATATAAAAAATAAAATGAGAATACTTAATTTCATTAATTATTTTATACTTTTGATTAATTTCATCATCTATTTATACTTTTAATTGGAACCAAAGCTAACATTCAAATTTTTTTCTACTTTAGCATTATTTTTCCGTCTCATTTTTTTTATTAACTCTTTACCAATTTTTGGCTTTTGTGCGGATTCCCCCTCCTTCGGAAGGGAAATACGGGTCCAATATAATTTCCCTTTTGGTCTTTATTAAAACATATTAAAGCCTTTTTTTAAATTAAACAAAAATATTGCTTCTGAGCAAAAATATATTTTTCCACTGAGAATCACTGAGAGAAATAAAAGTGATTTTATTAAATAAATTTGCTCTGTCAAATTTATCATACAAACCTCTATAGCCTTACTGCTTACTAACTATCAAGCCATCAAACTTTTAAAATCCTTCAAGCATTTATTATTGAAGCTAAGCTATTATTGAACTTTCTAATATCTATCAAGCCTTAAATCCTTTTACTATCAATTCAATCTATCAAACTTTCTATTATCCATCAAGCCATCAAACTTTTTATTATATTGCAAGTCGAAACAATTCTTACTATCAATCAACCATCAAACTTTCTATTATCTTATTAAGCCTTAAATCTTTTAATATCCATCAAGCCAACATGTTTCTATTATCTATCAGAGAACATCAAAGGTTTTTTTTATCTATCAAGTCAAAACATTTATTACTATCAAATCGACCCATCAAACTTTCTATTTCCTTCAATTGCCTTTCAAACTTCTCTCTATGTTGCAAATTAAAACGATTCTTACTATCAATTAATCCATCAAACTTTTTTTTCTATCAAGTCAAAACATATCTTACTATCAATTAAGACGTCAAAATTTCTATTTCCATGAGCCATCAAAATCCTCATTTTGTAGCAAAACGTTGAGCATATTATTATCCTTTGTGCCACATAAAGCTTCCTTCAAATTCCTTATTTATTTATTTAGCAATTCTTCGTTACGTAGACAAATCACCACAAGATTGTTTACACTTCAAAATTGTGTTAATTATTTAATTTCAAGCGAAAGGAATTAAGCGTAAAAAAAGTAACTTTAATTTCAAACAATTTCATCACTTATACAGCACGCCCAACATAGAAGGGTTGATAAAAAAAATCACAATTTTTCTTTCTTTGAAGATTTTTTTATAAAAAACATAAGAATTAAAAAATCCAAGTATAAACCGGAGAGAACCCGGCAAACAGGACTCAAAAGAAATCTTTTTGTGACTCTAAAAATAAAAGAAAATGCCGGATTTTTTTTATCAAAGAAAAACATGAAATCAAAATTTATGTACTTGATTATTTACTAATTAAGAATATTATAGTTGTTTTTTTACTGAAATAATTATTATATATTTTTGTTTCATATTATTATAATTAATTTACATTAATTTTATATTTCTGTCGTGTAGTTTTGTTATTGATAATAATATTTTTATTTTTGGAAGTAATATTTTTTTTTATAAAATTGCAAGTTTTTTAAAGATTGTCCTATGAGACCTTATTCTAAGATGAGGGCAAAAAAGGGCTAAATAAAGATATAAAAAAAATGAGGGCTTCTGTCCCCTTTTTAATAAATGAAAAAATAGGGGCCCCCTTTACTTGGGGGGTTTTGGTGCGACAAGAAAATAGGCATGCTTTGTGTTTTCTTTGGATTTTTATACAATCTAGTTAGGCTTAAAAGAATTCTGTCGAAGGAGGGGAGGGAGGGGGGGTGGTGCTTTGAAAGAAGGTTCTTTTTTATTATTTAAAGTAGTCAAAGAATTGTTGAATTTAATTAAATTGAAAGTAAAAAAATCTATTTTTTATATTTTAGTTTATTAAACTTTTAAAAATATCATATTTTTGGAATAAAATATTTATTGATATTTATATACTATTTTTGAAATAAAATAGTTTATTGAGCGTTTTATGCTGTTTTTTTTTTTTTATTTTTGTTGTTTTTAATGTATGTTATATTAGAATAGTGATAAATGAGGCAAGTGAACAATCTAGCTTATAAGCCACGTTATTAGGCCCTTTTTGCTAACTCCCTAGATAAATATAAGGTCTACCTAATGGAGTCTTAGTGTACCTTTTGAGTCCTAGAGCAGGCATTTTGCGTTCTATCCAAGGAGAGCTGAGAGCTTACTATAAGCTTCCATAGCTTTAACTAGAAACAACACGTGCCTCACTCCCACAATAAGCTTTCCTGATCGTGAACCATTTGGCGAAGACATATTTTTTCAGCTTCTAATGAGAGTCCTACATTTTGCGAGGTTGTTCATTTACAACATGCAAGTACGATTGAGAGAGTACCTGATATCGTACAGGCTTGAAACCACCGACAAATGAAAATAATTTCGATACCTCGCATAAAAATCCTTGATGCCCCGAACGGGATCGAACCTGAACTGTCTAATGATTAATTCTTTAATTTAACCTGCCGCAATTAAGATAAAAATTTCTATTACTATTTTATTTGTTGTGTTCAGGTAACACACATTTCCTTGAAAAATAGTTGGTTACACAACTTTGTGTAAGTTTAACTAAATTAAACTCTCTTATTTTTTAAGGATGTTAGATTTAGGTGAGTTAACTATTAAATAATTATATTAAATACCTTAAAGACTTATTTTCCTTCTATTCTTATTTTTGGTCTAAATTGATCATCTAGACTCATAGATTGGTCAAATATACTGATAAATTGGTCTCATAGACTCATAGATTAGTCTCATAGATTGATAAATTGGTCTCATAGATTTGTCACATAAGACTCATAGATTGGTCATAAACGATAGATTGTCCTCTAGACATAGATTGTCCCATAGACTTTATAGATTGGTCTCATACTTATTAGATTGGTCTCATAGAACTTATATGATTGGTTCTCATAGATTGGTCTCATATTGGTCATGATAAAAAGAATTTATCTGTTGGCTATCATCACCATCACCCCTTCATATTCGTTTCAACATTAGTAGTTCTTTTTTCAGTTCTGTCATCAAGTTTAATGTCATTCAAGTTCCGTCTGGTTTTAAATTTTACTAAGTCGTCCAGGAATTCGCTAAAATTTTGCTGTCACATTTTCGCTTTTGCTTCGTGCTTCGTGTTGCTTCAATTAACTTAATGTCTAAACTTAATCGTATCGTTTCGAAAAAAAAAATTAAAGAATTAAACACAATATTATTGTGAGGAGAACACCTAGGAAATGTATCTCAAGCAAATGCAATGCTACATAGGGATCCATTTCATCATTCGATATTTGTCATCATCGAATGGTTCGACATTACGTCATGTCCATAACTCAGGCTGTCGGCACCCTGATGAGTTAGGACGTAACGAAACAGAGTGGGCATGACATTATGTTGAGCCATCAATGATGACAAATGTCGAATGATGGAACAGTTTCCCAGATTGTTAGCATTGCATTTTAGCGTTACATTTCCTAGGTGTCTCTCGCACAATTATATTGTGTTAACATATCATGTTTTGCAAAACTCGGTAGTATCAAAAGATAAAGGATTAGAAGGAATATAATAAATTTCATTTCCTTAAATTTTAGTCATTGCAATGTATTTTTTCCTCCGAAAAAACCTAGATTTTTCCCTTTTCCGCACCAATAATAATTGGTTTCCGAACAACAATACAAATAATACTAATACCTACAAGGAAATAATATTTATATTAAAAAAAATAATAAAATAAACGTATCAACAAAATCAATTTTCTAAATACAGTCAAATATTTTCATTTTCTAAAGATATGGGTTTAATTAGTCTAAAAATTTTGCATTCATCAAATAATCTTCTATCCAATTTTGAAAGTTACCTTAAAATGCATATATGAATACAAATATACACCTGAATATATTAATAATGTACTTATTTAATTTAAAATAGTATTTTTGAGTCTATTCATAATATTGTATTTATTTACTTTTTCATGTTTTTACGAGAGCAATATTGAGTGACGTTTAAATGATGTTTATTTTTCATTTAGTTCCGTGACTGGGTTTCTCTCTCCCCTTTCTAACCACAAATCCAATGATATTTTTATTTGATACCGATACGAATTGGTATTGATATCGAATAACCAATTTTAAGAGGATTCTGATACAATGAAAATTGATACTATGTGGGATTTAAATTGAAGTTTTTATTTAGGTTTCCTAGTAACTGATAGTCTTTTAGGTTATCGATTTTTTTTTTAAATCAGCTTCATCATTTAAAAAATTAAAAATTACATTTTTGATAATTAACACTAGCGGAGTTCATTAGAGTCATGTTAAGAAATTTTTCTCTACAAAAGCGATACCCTAGCTAGAGGTCATCATCAGTGAAAAATAATTAAATGTCGGGTCGAGGGTATCTCAGAACTTTTTCTCAACCACATCGGATTTGCTACGCTCGTCCTCACTACTTTGTATTCGCTTCGCTCGTCCTCACTACTTGTATTAGCTTCGCTCGTCCTCAGAATATAACAAATAACAAATGTCACTACAGCAGTCATCGACTCGCTTTTCTCCGTCCTGAGAAAGCAAATACCTGATACAGTTTTTCCCAGCGGTTACTCACCCAGGCACTGACCTTGCTAGTGCTGCTTAACTTCTATGATCACAAAAATCTTACATATACTTTTCATATTGAATTAAAACTTAGTGTACTTAATTTTACACAAAGGATATTACTTGTAGCAAACTTCTACTCCAAATTATTATTTTTTTTACATTTTTTTTTAAAAAACTCAAAAAAGTCAGTCAACTAATAATGATAATGAGATACAACATAGCACATATATTGGTCTTATGTATGACTATATTTGTGCCAGGTCACAACATCAAATTTTTATGAATATTCGAATTTTTGCTGAGTCATACATTTTTTTCCCGAATGTCCCAACTAGATCTAAAGAGTAATTTTGTACTCTGTTTCAATTCTCTAGTATAAATATGCTGGAAGATTTAACGACACCAAACACTCACACACACACAGACCGACAAATTTGTGAAAACCATTTAGGAGATATTAAAAACACCTGTAACGGATAAATTTTGTGATTTTCGGTTATGTATTTTTTCGCTACAACAATACTTCTTTTTTTACTTATTATGGTATAAATGTAAAAAAGTAGAAATAAATGGAAGAAAGGTGAGCGTATGATTTTAGTTTTAAGATGCTCGATTGGAACAATATAATCTGAATCCAATCAGGACAATGTGTGTGTCTGTTATCATCGTATCTTTTCAGTGTGTTTTATACTAAAAAGCATTAACACGATGATGATTCCGCAAAATTTTGAAACTACTGTAGAAATGAGTGTAGCGAATCCGGCATAGTTTTTTATAAAAGTTTCGAGGTAAAACCATACCCGAATTCTTTATCACATTATAAACTATGTATAATCAGATTACACCTAAATTATACTTTTAAAACATTGATTTCAATCGCGATCTGGCAAAATCAGCATAAAATTATACATTGTGCTGTAGAAATAGTTTAAACTGTCTATTGTTTAAGACTTCGCCTTTTTTGATAAATACTATTATAATTTCACTTAAATCATTAAAATTTATATAACATATTGACGTAAGTAATTATTATTAAATTTAGTAATTAAGTTATATGTTTAAATAATATTTTAATGTTAATAGTGTCGCAATGTCATACTTATACCATTATTCTGTTTAATAATTATTGTTTGACATATATAACTGTTTTATTATATCTATTTATTTTCAATAGCGTCTATAATTTTCTTATATTAAATTAAGCCCCCGCATTATTGTAATAAATATAATTAGATCGCATGTGATAGTTTGAAATATAAAAAATGTGCTAATAGGTTCCGATAGAGAAATGTTTTTTTTTAAATCTATACAATGACTAAGTTGTTACATTTAAGTGGGTATTAATCTAAACAGAGTTTTATAGTTATAAATATATTTTATGAGTTTTATAATATTATATTATTTGTTGTACTATCTGTTTTTCCTCTTAAGTTTACGTCTACTCATTTATAACATAAGTTTTTAGGAAAAGGGACAACCTCCGTGGTTGAGGGAGTTAGAGCATCAGTATTATGATAGGGGGGGGGGGGGCATCGCCCCTCCTAAAAAAAATGTCGCCCCTCTGACGAAAGTAGATTTTAGTGAAATTCCTTTGTAAATGTATGAATTTTGCCCCTCAGGGATTGGTTTCAACCTCTCCCCCCTCCTACGACTTTCGGCTGGCTACAGTCCTGAGTCGAAGACGTGTAATAAATAGTGTAGCAGTGTATAAATTTGGTAATTTTTTAGCCTGAAGACGTTTGAATATAGTTACAAGTAGCAAAGATGAGCTTAAGTCAATCCGATGTGGCGAGAAAGTGTTGCGAGCTACCTCTTGCCTCGTCTTATTTTAAATCAATTCTATTAAACTTAAAAACTTTCTACTAAACGTAACTAGGACTTTATTATATTGACTTGAATACTCGCAATAATTATTGTTCAGTTTACGTTTTACTTTTCTAAAAATAAAAAAAAATTAAGATAAAGTAATTAAGATAATGAAAGGATTGACTTAGAAATGTGTTTGCATGCTTTCTTAGTCATTGTGTTGAAGTTTTCTTTATCTTTCTTAAGTTACTCTCAATTCCCCACTGACTAAAACTCTGGAAAACTGGAAACGTTTCTGAGTAGTTTCCAATTTAATCTTTTTTGTTTGGGGTTTAATTAGAATTCGTTTAATCAGTCCTAAGTGTTTTTGTAATTGATTCAAAGAAATCTTTCTGTAACAATCAAAGATTCTGAGATTAATTAAATTAAAATTTAGATAGAAGATAAAACGGAAAAACTTTCTATGACATTTGCTTTTTATTCCCAAAAAATTATGAGTTTTCTCTAAAATCAGAAGCTGATATTACCTGAATTAAAACTTTTACGTGTTTGTAATGTGTATGTTATTTGTATTGTGTTAATTTCGTATCTATTAGTGTGATTATACCTAAAAGATTAAATTTGGTACTAAATTTAATATTCAGGTGCAGTTGTGGTTTCCGGAAAATTTTTTCTGTGACCGGTATTAACCCTCATTTATGTCTCATCCCCAAATTTCAAGAATTTATAATACGGAAACACGATTGGATCGATAATACTAATAAATAAAAATATGTGACAATTATTATTTATTTCGTTAACAAACATATTTTTTACTTTTGCTCTTTCATACCGTAGGTTATGAAAGAGGTATAGAAAAAATATTGTTTGCAAAAATCCTAAACCGGGATGAAACCGGATTTTATCCGTTTTATTAAGAATAAAACGGACGCATTTACTATCTGAGGACGAGCAAAGCGAGTCCGGGGGCGTGTTACAGTCTAATTTTGGCGAATTGTATATTCTGAGGAAAAGCGAAGCGAGCCCGATGCAGGGAGGATAAGCGTAGAGAATTTGAATTCGCTTCTTATCCTCCGTGCTCATGCTCATGCTCCCATCGGTCTAATGAGGAAAAGTTCCGAGGTACCCCGTACAGGATATTTCTATTATATTTTTTAAAAACGGAACGACAAAAACATACACGTCTTCCTTTAACACAAAGAAACATTAAGGGGCCTGAAAACCCTAAGAAAAGCTAAACAGGAGGTATCACGTCAAAGTGACGTGGCTTCTTACTTCTTTCTTTTACTCTAAAAAATAATAAACTTTGATCTATTCTGATATTTTCGACATTTAAACACTTAACAGATTTAACTTTAAGACATCAGACACATCCAGTTTACTTATATTTACAATATCTTAAAATGTATATATGTCATAAAATAATTTTAAAATAAAAAAAACTTTCAAGTAAGTAAAAATAATGTAATAAAACTGCTTTTAAATTTTTATTTTTGTTACAATAACTATTGACTAATACATAATTGTTTGGTTTATTATTTACTGGTTAATTTATTAAAATAAATTGATAAATTAACACTTTTGAAAACAGGGGGAAAAATTAAAATAACATAAAAGGTGGTAAAAAAAGAAATTTGAGTTTGACTGACAGGTGGGGCGATCTGTGAGATAATTAACGAACTAATGTGTTTTGTTTTTGAAATTGAATAGTAAAGCTAATTAGTGTTGTTTATTTAGGTGGTGTTATTAATAATGTAATAATGTATCATAGAATATAGGAAAATCGAGTACTGGGTACTGCGAGAGTTTTCCTCAATGCTATGTCATTATTTTCTGGTTAAATGACTTCAAAAAAAAAATATTTCCTGATAGCCCAACTAGACCTAAAGATTAATTTTTGTACCAAGTTCCAAGTCTAGCACAAACACACTGGAGCTAGGATGATAACAGACAGTCACACATACCTACAGACAGTCGAGTTTGTGAAAACCACTTAGGAGGGCTTAAAAGCTCCTAACGGATCAGATGAAATTTAGATTTCTGATTTATAGTGCGAACACATTACTTTTCCAATATACCTAGGGTTTAAATGAGGGAAAATAAAAAAAATGTTATTTCGTGGCCTGGCAGTGAAAGACCAATTTTTCCATGAAGTTGCTTACATTAGGTAACAAAAAAACAACAGTACCGAAGGAGTCCGCTGTATTGTTTTTGTAAGTTCGAGGTAGTAATAATATAATATATTTATTTGTCTTAAAACACATACATTTTTTACAAAGGCGTCGAATACAAATTCAAATAAGAAAATGATAAAATTAAAATTAATATTTTTGGAGTTGGAAAAAGTGAAAAAAAGGAAAAAGAAAAGGAACTTGTGGAAAGTAAAATAATTATAATAAGCTGTGCAAAATAAGGTAATAATGAACTTAAATTAAAAATTTGTCTCTTTCTAAAAGCATTGTGCTGACCAGATTAAAAAGAAAATCTACTTGTTTATGGTTATTAATGTTAGAAAATAAAAATTCCATTCCGAAATGAGCGTATGTTGGGAGTAAAATAAAAAATTGATTCCTTGTTTTCTCAATTACTTTACACTCAAATATAAAATGTGTAAAGAGTCTGGACTTCCTAAGCATAGTGGACATGTCTCCCTCTTTATTAAACAAATAATACTTTCTGTTGAAATTTATGGTACAGTATTTTGGGTTAGCGAGTCGTATTTGTAATATTATTTTGTGTTTACCTATGACTGAATCTAAACCGAGATAAATCTCTCCTAGAAATGAAAAGGATGAAATATGTCTGTAAATTGGAGAGTAAGTACTGTTAAGGACTTTATCTACGTCCTTTGAGAATGTATGATTATTAAATCTTGCTATTAGAGCATTGCGAACTGAGGCGAAATATTTCAGATCTAGTTGCATGTCTTGTTGAGAACCTATTAGGGAAAGTATGGATTTGAATTGAGAGATCCAGTTATATTCGATCTTATTTACAATTTTACAGTCGACCTCTAAAAGTCTATTGGCCAGTATTTTAGGAAGACGGTACTGAGGCATTTTACATAGTTTAAGCCAGTAAGAACAAACCATTTTAAAAAGAACATTAAACACCGACAAAAGCCCAAATTCTAACCGAATCAAGTGGTTAGGAGTATTTTTTGGTAAATTAAATATGGATTTAAAGAAAGTAGATTGAACAGTTTCCAAAGAGTCAGTGTATCGCAAGGCCCAGACCTCTGCCGAGTAAAGTAACGTTGATTTGACCAATGATTCAAAAAGCTTGATTTTTGTGGACAGGCAAGAAGACTTAGAATTAACAAGAATAGAGCGAGCTTTAAAAGAAGCCAGTTTTGCTTTTGACTTAAACATTTCAGCTGCTATAGCAAATTTACAAGATGAAGAAAATGAGACGCCTAAGTAATTAACCGATCTGACATATTCTAGTGGAATAGTGTTATATGTTAGAGGGCGAAGCTTTTTCAAGTGAGTAGACATTTTAAATTGGATAGCTTTTGTTTTGTCGATGTTCACCTGCAGCCCATTGATGGTACAGTACTCAAACAACACATCAAGCATCTCCTGAGCAGCCGACCAACATGATGCAAGCAGAAAAACATCGTCACAGTAAAGCAACATACAAAGAAATATTTCAGGACCAATTTTAAGGCCTCTTATACCTTTTGAATTAAAAAATTTTATAATGTCAGATATGAACAAAATAAATAGAAATGGAGAAAGAGGTTCTCCTTGCAATACACCTTGTGTTATCTTTGCTGGGTCGGTAAATTCGAAGTTAGCACTAATTCTAACATGGGCATAAGAATACAAAGTGTTTAGAATTCTGATAATTTTGGCACTTAACCCGAGTTTAAATAGTTTTCCCATAGAATTGAGTGAACTATAGAATCGAATGCTCGTCGAAAATCAACTGCAACACCAATCAAGTAAGGTGAGCCAAGTAAAATGTGATAGTTAATAGTCGACGAAAGAGAAAAGACATGATCTAAACAACTTCTGTTAGCCCTAAACCCAGCCTGCTCTTCAGGTAAGATATCGATAACATCAGCCCAAGTTGTTAATCTATTAGTAAAATGGTTGAAAATATTTTCTCAATGGTATTAGTCAACGCAATACCTCTATAATTCAGTGGATCATTTTTTTCTCCTTTTTATGGATCATTTTTAACACAATGGCAGACCAAGAGGACGGGACAGCTTCATTTAAAAGGATTTTGTTATAAAGAACAAGGAGAGATTCTAGAGCATTTTGAGAAAGGTTACATATAAACTCATAAGGAATGCCATCAGGGCCTGGGGATTTTCCGTTTTTACACTTGTTTAAAATATTTTGAAGCTCAGTCATAGTGATTTTTGCGTCTAAAATTGGATGAGAAGGGGCCAGGTCAAGAAAATATAAATCAATATTTATACTTGGTGGATATAAAGAAGAAAGAAAAGATGACCATTTTTTAATTGAAATAACTTCCTCTGAATTTTTTGAAGGGGAAAATGCTTTAACTGCCTTCCAAAAGGACTTACTATCTTTTGTATTAGCTAAATTATTCAATAAATTATTTTGGTATAGTGTCTTACACTTTTTTAGATTTTTTAAGTAAGCCTTTTTTGAGTTTAAAAACAATTGGACTGAGATGTTATTAGTAAATTTTTCTTTGCGGCATTTTTTAAGTTCAATTTTAAAGTTTTGTTTTAAGGTGTAGCAAAGGTCATTAAACCATGGTGGCTTATCTACTAGATATCTATCCCTATTCATTTTAATTTCTTTGAGCATGCCACAATTTGAGGCTGTACTTTTTATTAAATGTATTAAACTATCATTTATTTGATCAACATCATCAGGGCAGTCCAGAGGAATTTCATCGTTAATACTTGACTCTTCAAGTAAATTTATGTATTTATCTTTTTTTTCCGGATCCCATTTGTAAAAAGATTTTACAGCAGTATTTGTTGTTTTAATTATTTTTTCATTTAAGCATCGATCTGAGATCACTATAATAAGGGCAAAATGGTCCGACATATTGAGCTCAGATGAAACAAAGAAATCAGTTATTAATGAAAGGGAAGATAAGGGCAGCCACGCATGATCTATAATAGAAAGACCTCTATTTGATACAAAAGTATATTGAGCTGGGCAATCCTTGGGACATCTGCCGTTAGCGATTACATAGCCATTAGATTCCATTATATCAGTCAAAATTTTACAGTTCGAGGTAGTAAAGAGATACAATTGCTCTTAATCAAATTGTTGCAGCAATATCACATACAGATGTTTTTATTGATTTAAAAATTATTATCGAACAAAAATTAAATAAGAAATTTAACCAGGAGGTTTACTGCTTGGTTAAATTATCTATTAAATAACAAATAAACATTAAATAAGTATTATTTAAGCTGTTTGTAATTATTTTCAATTACATTTTTTATTAATTTATGTATAATAAAGCTAATTATATTAGTAAATGTAACAAAAATTATGTGACAGCGGTGGGATTCGAACCCACGCCCTTTCGGACTGGTGCCTAAAACCAGCGCCTTAGACCGCTCGGCCACGCTGCCTGTGAGTAATCGAGTCTACATTAAGGTGTTATAAACTACTCAACAATCCTTACTCTTAGATCCACTCTACAGATTTCGTTCTTCATTATACACATTAAATTCCTACACGATCATAAATAAGTTTATTTATTTTATTAGATTCCTATGCTTTATTATTTATTTTTAAAATATAACATGCCTATTACTAATAATAAACTCATAATAAAGCTTAATTATTTTATATGACTTATAAATATTAAAATCCTCGATTTCTCATAAGGGTTTTTTCACTATGTTATTTTAATGAAGGGGCAAATCTTCCCTGACTTGAAATTTAATTTTTAAAATTATCGGGTACGGGGTACCTCGGAGCTTTTTTCGCCACATCGATTCGCTACGCTTATCCTCAATATGTAGGACTCACTTCGCTCGTCCACAAAATATTAATGTTCCCAGTAGACTGCAATCCAAATACTGACCCAGCTTTAGATATAAATGTGATTCATAAAGATTGTAATATTTAGTACGTTCACACACACTTTAGATCCGCGTATCGTATAGAGTACGATCTCTCAATACGGTAATTTAAGCTGTATGAACCATGCGGAGGGGATCCGATCACATACGCTAGAACTAGGGAGATGGAATCTAAATGGATCCCCCCGATACGCTGTCTTTTTGTGTGTGTACCTTTAGAGACGATCGTATTTAACAGATAACCTTCTCATCGAACTTTTATTTCACTTCTATATAACCGTTTTTGATCAAATAACTTTTGGAATATTATTTTTTTTTAGTGTAACTTATTATATGCAAAGAAATCACAATTTAGTTAAATATATTTTTAGTTTTAAACTTCCTCATAACCAAAAGTGAAGGTTCACTATACAAGACACCATGTTTTGGTGGGATCAGTTATCTCTCGATCGACTAAACAAATACGCTGCAAGAACCGTGAAGTTAGTTGACCGTATTGCATACGTATTCTATACGATCCGCGGATCTAGAGTGTGTGTGAACGTACTAATTGCTAAATATAGAATCAAACTTTTTTGGAAACGTATATGATCAAGCAAATTTTGTTGGTCTTAAACATATCTGACTACACGCGTGTTGAATTTGAAGTCGATCAACCCATTTTCCGAATTTTATTATATTTATAAAAAAAATACATTCACAAAGTGTGTGTGAACGTACTGTAGTACGTTCACACACACTTCTAGTTCCGCGGATCGTATTGAATACGATGTCTCAATACGGTAATATTTGCTGTATGAACCATGCGGAGGGATCCGATCGCATACGCTAGAACTAGGGAGGTGGAATCTAAATGGATCCCCCGATACGCTGTCTTTTTGTGTGTGTACCTTTAGAGACGATCGTATTTAACGGATAACCTTCTCGTCGAACTTTATTTCACTTCTATATAACCGTTTTTGATCAAATAACTTTTGGAATATTTTTTTTTAGTGTAACTTTATTATTATGCAAAGAAATCACAATTTAATTAAATATATTTTTTGTTTTAAACTTTCTTATAACCAAAAGTGAACCTTCACTATATTACGTGTTGTTATGGCGGGATCAGTTATCACGTAATCTCACTCGATCGACTTAACAAAGACGCTGTAAGAACCGTGAAGTTTGTTGACCGTTTGCATACGTATCCAATACGATCGCCTGTTAAATACGCTGTGTGTACGTAGTAATGTACTACGTAAACTCAACGTATTTAACAGGTGATCGTATTCCATAAGCATTTAATACGATACGGTTCTTGCACCGTATTTGTTTAGTCGATTCAGTCAATGACATGATAACTGGTCCTGCAAAAAAAATCTAGTATTTTATTGTGAAGGTACACTTAGCTTATAAGGTTTACTTTGCTTATGAGGAAGTTAAAGACAAGAAATATGTTTAATTAAATTGTAATTTATTAGAATAATAAAGTTGCACTTAAAAAATAATAGTTGAGAAGTCATTTGGTTTAAAAAGGTTTTATTGAAGTGAAATAATAGTTCAACGAGAAGGTTATCTATATAATATGATCGCCTCTGAAGGTGCATACAGCGTATCGGGGATCGATCTAGATATCATTTCTTTAGTTCTAGCGTTCCCTCCTCATGGTTCTTACTGCAAGTGGCGTACCTATGGGCCTGCAATAGTCTATCTTAACATCACCTAGTCGCGGGGCCCCGCTGGGTGTTGCAAGTATAAAATTAATGACTTTTGAGGACGAACAAAGCCAATCTGAAGTTGGATGGATGAGTTGATAAAATTTAATAATATATATATTATATATATATATATATATATATATATATATATATATATTATATATATATATATATATATATATATATATATATATATATATATATATATATATATATATATATATAATATATATATATATATATAATTACAAATGAAAAAGGAAAATACTAAAAGTATAACATAACAATCTTTTATAATAATAATAACTTACAGGAGGTTCGCTTCACCTCCTGTAAGTTATTATTATTATAAAAGATTGTTATATATATATATATATATATATATATATATATATATATATATATATATATATATATAATATATATTATAATATATATATATATATATATATATATATATATATATATATATATATATATATATATATATATAGAGGGTCCCTGAAAACGTATTGCGGGGGGCCCTCAATGTTGAAGTTACGTCCCTGCTTACAGCGTTTTTAACTGTAATTTAACAGCTTTCTTAATACGATCCGCGGATTCAGTATGCTTTGTGTACGTAGTTTAAATAATCAATGCCAGGTAATGACTTCATAAACAAATTATTTTATTGATAGTCCAACTCGACTTTAAGATTGGATTTTTGTACCCAGTTTCAAGTTTTTTGCACAAACTCAGTGGAAGCTACGACGATAGACAAACAAACACACATACAGACAGACAACTTCGTGAACACCACTTAGGAGGTCATAAAAACATCTGAAAAGGATAATTACCGTGACATCCTGGTTTCGGATTTTTTTTTTTGCAAACACAATACTTTTCCTATATACCTACGGTATAAATGAGGAAAAGTAATAAGCCAAACTGAATAAAGCTACACGCTGCGTGCTATAAAGACATAAATTGTTTTCTATATTTTTATTATTTATTACTGAGTTTAGTAGTTATTATTATGTTATTATGTCGTGAATAATGGTATGTTTTTCAAACTACAGTTGTGATAAAATGCTTAATAGGGGATTATTAAGTCGCTATTGCTACAAATAGAGGATCGAATTTGATAACAGTAATACTTCATGTACCCGGTTTACTTAATCTAAACCTTCTATTGTCTTGTCAAGTAGTCTAGCCAATCTCAGTTTACATGAACTCTTTCAAATCTATCTAAAGTTTAGTTGATCTTTGTTACACATCTCTTTCTAGTATATTTAAAGTCAAGTCAATCTCTGTTCACAAGATCTTTGTTAAACAAATTTAAAATCAATCTTAGTTTACCAGAACTCTTTCAAAAATATTTAAAATCGTATAAGTCAATATCTGTTATACAATCTTGATGTCAGTTCTATCTTCGTTAACTTGATCCATTATATTTTGACCACCTGTTTACAGTCAAGTATATTGACCGTCTTTCAAATATATTAAATTTTATGTGTAGCTCTGTTTACACGACCTCTTTCAAATATACTATAATTGAATTCAGTCTTTGTTTATTAAGGCCCGTATTCAAAGACATTTTCCTTATGATTTTCCTTACCTAAACCTAAAGATAAAGGACTCCTTAAGGAAAATGTTAAGTTTACAGTTTAGGTAAGGAAAATGTCTTTGAATACGGGTCTAAATTTCTTTTATATCCACCTAAAGTTTAGTCAATATTTTGAAAGCAATATTTCGGCAGTTGCTTTAAAATTTGGAGATCGTGTTGGCGCAATAATTAGCACATGTTCCTGCGAACCAGACAGTCCAGGTTCGATCCCAGTCAGGGCCTGTAGATTTTTCTTAAGAGGGATGGTAACATCTAATTGTGCCGTCCTTCCAAAGGGACTTTAAGCACTTAAGTTTTAAGGGGCTTAAGTTTCCGAACCTGTACGATATCAGTTACTCATACAATACTTTCCTAACCCTAAGCAAACCTTGGTTTAGGCAAATTTTTCCTAAAAGACCCTTCATATTAGTTTATAGACATGAAAAAGATATATGTTTCTGCGTAAGGGTTTCAAAAATATTTTTTTTATGTTATTAACAGTTAATTATGCTAAAGGATTATTAAGCATCATTATTTAAAATTATGATTTTTCTTTTCTTGACAAATGAAAAAAATAATTCATTTTTTGTACAACAGTGATTTTCAAGAAAAATAAATTTAGTCCTACAAATCCTGAACTTTACTCTTTTTTAAAATAAGTTTATAACACTTTTCTGAGCAGATATTGTTAAGTTGTGAAATATTTATTTATTCAAATAATGTATAGGCAACTTCATTAATGTATTTTTATTTATGTATGAATATGTTTTATTTGCCTAAATATTATTTGACATATATTAGGCTAAAGCAAAGTAGGTTAAATTTTTACTTTTATAGGGCTCGAATAATTCACTGTTGAAAAAGAGATTTTTGCCTTTAAGTCTGAAAAATGCTTAAAAACTTCTCCGAAAATGGAGAGAACTGAGAAACTCTTAATGGGTTTTCTAAGCTTTCCCTGGATTACTCCCCTGGTCCACTTGTAACCAAGAATTTTTTTAAACTTCACCCCCTTTTTTGGGGGGGGGGGAGCTGAGACCCTTCCGATTTTGTTTTTTTGCCCAAGATTTTACTTTTTAGTGTTATTTGTTGCCACAGCTACGGCTGATTAGTAAACTATTATTTGTTAAATTCTTGTATTTTTGTAAATGTTAATATTTTTTTCTAATAAATGCGGCTATTCTATTCTATAGCGTTATTTGTTAATATATTTTATTAGCCTGATAAATAATCATTACTATATATATTATTATTTATTGCATACAGAAAAAAATAAAATGTTCATCAAGTAAAATTTTAGTCTGGCAGTATTGTACTGGCGATATTCTAAATCAATACTTAAGTATAAATGAAACGTATACAACTGTAATAGATACAAGGATAAGTCTTACTCAATCTTAAGTAATGTATTTAGAAAATAAATAATTTATATTAAATTTTAAATTATTATATAAATATGTAAAATATAATACCTAAGTTGTAGAAAGGTGTGAGCTAAGTTCAATACCGACACAGCTGAAACCGGTCTTAATCAATTTAGCTTTCTACAGACATTTACAGTCTAGCTCGACACCTTGTTTTAAAGTCATTTAAATATGTTAATGACGTTACAATTTTTACAAGTGATTGACTGCGTAACCTCCAAAATCTCGCTTGTGCAAAGTTTTGTTTTGATTTAAGAAAGCCTTCGATAGTTATCATGCGCTACACGCAAGTCAAGCTTAAGTCATCACGACCTGCTTTAGTGTTCAAAAAGGCAAAAAAAATGCACTTTCAACCATAGCAAAATTGCGGCGTTGTTTTCAATGTTTTTTAGGGTAATAATAAAACAGCTACTGCTAACACAAATACTACATTTTACCATAAAGACTGGCTCAAACACAAGCTATTCCTTTAGACAAAAATTTTACTTTCCCAATTCTACGGATCAAAAAGAAAAGTAATCTTTTCTTGAGCATCATCACAAAAAAGTAAATTCGATTTTATTGTACCTCATTTCAAAGTCTCCGCCTCTCTTGTTTTCTCTTTAAAGTAGCTATAAACTCTCTAAAGTTAGCCTTATTTGTGACCCTTTCAGATTGGCTACTTACGTCAAACAATAAGTAATGACTTGAGATATTGTCTGGTACATAAACATTACTTTATTTACCTTCTTTGAAAATAACATTTAAATATCACACAAATATTTTACAATTTTTCTTACTTTAGTGTGTTAATCTAGATACTAAGTTATTTAATCAGAATTTTATTACATCTTTTAAAGGTCAAGAATTTTCTTTTTAAGATCGTAAAAACACCCTTAACAAGAAAATTGGTCCTTCGTGTGCCGGATCTATCCGGCTCGAAGGACCAAAAACATTGATGTCAAAACCTCTCCCCTAAAGTGTTGTAAAAACTTACAAACTAAACTTTTTGCTATCGTAAAATAAAAAGGCTTCTATTATACTAGAAAGAAGGGAAACAATAAAATCTTACAAAGAAAAAGAAGACGTGTCAGAGAGAATTGAAGAAAAAGGAATCAAATGAAAGAATTTTTTCTTCTGTTTTCTAAAAACTTTTATGAGGATTTGAGATTAATATTTTTCTGCGAATTTTCATTAGAATTTCACTTACAATAAAAAACCTTTTCTAAAAATAAATGTCTGCTAAGCCTCAGCATCTACAGGTGTCAAAGATGTGAATGCATTTATACAATTGCCAAATGGGCAAATAAAAGATGATTTGATGTAATTCATTTCGAATGTAAACGATATATATACATATATACATATATACATATATATATATATATATATATATATATATATATATATATATATATATATATATATATATATATATATATATATATGTAAAGATTTATAGCCATCCAGTTTTTTTTCGTTGCATAATGTATTTTTTTGTATTCTACCCTTATTATTTTCTACCTAACATTTTCATGATTTATTTCTCTGTGTTCCTTTTGTTGATTACAATTCTACTTCTTTTCTTCCCTGTTATTAGAAGCTAGAAAAGAAGTCTATCTAAAAGAAAATATGAAAAATACATTTAATAAAAATAAGTTTAATGTTCACACGCAACTTTGAAATTAAGTTGGTTTCGTTTAGCGTTGTAAACAATTTATTTACCTGTTTCATCAAGATTGTTGATGGCTTTGTTAGTTCATATTTTAACCTTTTATTTTTTTGTCTTCTTTCTTTCTAAGATTATTTTCTTGTCTGCTTACAGTTCTCTACTTTAAACACGGACTTAAAAAAACATAGTATTATGTTTTTTGGCCATATGACACTTCAAATAATTAACATTTTATATCATTTGATACTACCGTGTTTTTGCAAAACATGAATAGTTGACACAATATAACTGTGCAAGAGACACCTAGGAAATGTAACAAGCAAAAACTAATGCTACTGGGAACTGTCTATCATTCGACATTTGTCATCATTGATGGCTCCACATAATGTCATGTTCCACTCTGTTTCGTTACGTCCAACTGTTTGACGTAAGTTAAAACGTATTGAAACAGAGTGGGACATGACATTATGTGGAGCCATCAATGATGACGAATGTCGAATGATGGAACAGTTCCCAGATGTAGCATTGCATTTTGCTTGTTACATTTCCTAGGGTCTCTCGCCACAATTATATTGTATTAACACTATTTCAATAAATCGCTCAATAAAAATGCAAGTGGTTTAATTATACCAATATCAAAAATCATTTTTAATCCTCATCTTGAGTTTATTATTGAATTTTCCTAAACATAAACTAAAAAGGACTCCTCCCTGACCAAAACATAATTAGATAATTTTTACAGATTTAATTTTCTTATAGGGTCAAGCATAATGATGAATAAAGACTTTAGTCCCATATTGTTAATTTATTTAACAATTATTCTTATTGTTTACTAATAGATTTCTTATCTATTATTGTATAAATTTTAAATTTATTTTTAATTAACTTTAAACTTTGTAACACACCACTGACTTATCATTGTTTTAATATCTGTTGTATTGTGGTTTTGCCTATGTTATGTATTGTTTTTTATTTTTTACTTCGGTGTTAGTGCAATTTTGTTGTTTCACACTATGTGGTAATGCGGAGTTTCGCTCAGCGAAACGTTTTTATGATGTATTTTGTTATTAAGTAAATAAACAATAAAGGACTGAGAGGAGAGATGAATGAATACAGGGAAGGTCTTCATTATTGTTGATCTTACCTTAATTATCATTTCGAGGAACTTAATCTTTTATAATTGTTATATGATAGCCATAATGAATTTTGCCACCCTGTTTTTACTTTCCCTCGTGTATACCGTAGGTATATAAGAAAAGTATTGTATTTGCAAAAAAATCCAAAACCGGGATGTCACCGGCATTTTACTTATTAGGTTTTTTTAAGACCTCAGAGTGGTTTTCACAAAGTTGTCTGTATGTGTGTGTTGTGTGTGTCTGATATCATCGTAGCTAATGCTAGAGAGTTGGAATTTTGTAGAAAAATCAATCTACTGCTGTAGTTGCGCTCTTCGGAAAATAATTATTTTATGACGTCATTAACCCACAATAATGAATCAGCGAAAATTTCCAAAAATTATATAACGGGAAATAATGATGGGATTGTATTGAAAAATTTAGCACGCATGTGGCCATGTATAAGACTAACATATATGCCAAGTTGCATCTCATTATCAGCATTAGTTCAATTATTATTAAATGACTAATGTAAGTTTTTTTTTAAAATAGTAAAAAAATCAGAAAATGATCTAATTGAGTTTAAATTTAGTCCCCTTTACTTAATAAATAAGTACGACAAGTTTCGTTGAAATACGACAATTATATTTATGATTTTTGTTGGATCATAATAGTTAAGCAGCATTGAGGGTGGTAAGTGCTGTATGGGTGACTGCTGAGATTGAAACGGATCCATTTACTATAAATTTGGCGAATAGTATATACTGTGGGCGAGCGGAGCGAGTCCGAAGCACGATAAGGAAATGTTCCGAGGTATCCTGTACGCGACTTTTTTTAAATTTCTTATTTTCATAATATACCTGCTGTTGAATTATATTTATTGATTAATAAACTGTGTAAGCTTATGCGGTCGTTTTCATGAAGATTTAGGTTTTCCGGTGGTGACCGCATCAATGTAAATGAAGAATCCGACGTTTCGCTTCCACTGTGGGGAGCATCTTCAGGTATGTAGGACATCATTGATGAAAACACAATGCTCTACAAAACTGAACACACTAAACTGCACTCAGTTCTGTGAGTGCAGTACACATGAAGATATCTCCCACAGTGAAGGCGAAACATCGGATACTTCATCTACATTGACGGGGCCACCACCGTAACACCTAAATCTTCATTTATAGATTAGTTTCACTAAAACTTTAGCCAGTAGAAGAATGCTCAGCACTTACAGTTATAATCGGATCTAGAGTTATACTTTCAGGGTATAAGTATACCTATAAAGTCTAGTATCTAAATAAGTTAAAAATAAATATGACTAAAAATTAAAAAAAATAATAATTTGAAGAGGGCTGAAGTTATCTTTATTTATTACCCCCACCAAGCCCTGTCAGATCAGCCCGTGCCCCTGACAGGTCGGAAAATTAAGGGTTAGTTTTCGTGACCATCAAAAATTTGTAATTCATACCCTATTATTTTAATATTTTCACATTTCTTTTTCTCTATTTTAATTCAGTTTTTATTTTCATGTTTTACTTTAATATGTATATTTTAGGATAAAGTTTATTTAAAATATTACTTATTATAGTTTGTGTATAATAGTAGTTAGTAGTGAAATTCTACCCCTAAGCCATAGTGTATGATGTTTGTGCGTGTGTTTGATTTCGACGTAGCTCCTATAGTGTTTATACAGGAGACTTCAATCGTTAGGAAAATTATTTGCTATAGATGTGCTTTCAATTTGGATGATGTCTGTTATATATGACATCAAAAATTAACAAAAAATCATAAATCCAAAATTGTGAAATTTAGCACGTTTATGGTCATATATAAGAAAAACATACGTACCAAGTTTCATGGGATTATCATTAGTTTCATTTTTTATAACACGGCGTGCAGTTTTTTTTATAACTTTCTTTTAAACGAGATAAGTTGAAATTTGACACGAGCCAAAAAGCGAAAAAAAACAAATTATTTTCGGGTTTTTTTGCGAACTTTGTTGTGCCACATAAGTGGTTTATACGTGGTGTTTCTAGATCTGCTCCTTCCTTTTTAAATTACAATGCGAAGCAAAATCAGCGAGGTCAGCATCTGGATGGGCGACTTTTTTTTTACAGAAAAAGGGCTTATACGAAGTAAGACCAGAAGCGAATTATAATCTACAGTAGGTAGTTTCCATATCCTGAGGACGAGCAAAGCGAGTGCTTAGAATATGCATAAAATTTCGTTAAAGAGAGGAAAAGGTACTCAGCTAAAAATAGCTATATATAAATAGGGTTCGAAAACATTAGCAAGGTTGATTTTTTATACTAAAATTCATTTCGATTAGAATCGAAATGAGAGATCGAAATGCTTCCTAGAGGAAGCATTCAAAAGTTATCGTGCTACATAGAAACGTCTAGGACACAAAACTCTCGTACAGACATAACACACACACACACAACACACACACACATATATATATATATATATATATATTATATATATATATATATATATTATATATATATATATATATATATTCTGATCAGTGAGTTCTCCTTTTCCAAAATATCTACCCCCCCCCCCTCCATGATCCCAACCTCATGAGCTTTTTTTCCAAAAATTCACAAAAAAAAGAACTTGTTTATAATACAGGAGTTTGAGTTTAAAATTCAAAACAGATTTAGATAATCTATATTTGTTGTATCTAATCTTTTCATTTATAAAAAGCTATAAAAATTAAACTTTTCTAGTTTTTAAATGTTGCAATAAAATTTTATAATTCCTGACTTTCAGTGAGTTTCGTTTTTCACCGACCGACGTAGCTACCCTACAGGTATACATTTTGTTTTTAATTTTTAAAACAAATTTTAAAAAACAAGCTTTTTATTTTCGTAGATAATAAATAATCACGTTAAGCTTTAAAATAGTGGTGTTTACTTAAATATTATTTTATTAGTAGTTTCAGTGTTCTATTTATTAGCTATGGATATGTTTATTTAGCTTTTATTGGTGGACATATAAAGTTTTTTATTTGCTTTGCTTATAATAAGGGCATATTTCATAGAGTTATGGCCAAGTAGAGAGGTTCCTGCTTAATGAGAATATATTGTCTACGGCTAAAATTTATAACTTCAAACCGACAATATTATAACCCTTTTCTATCTCTTTCTTGCCTTCACGTTCGTATTTTTGTCCTACTCTTTTATCTTTCTTTATTAGGTAACTATTGTTTGTATTTTGTAGTTTTTATGACTTTAATGAAATATGGTTATATCTTACTTTAATTTCTTAATAAAATAGTCCTTGTATGATTAATTTAAATAAATGTAATATAGAAAATAAATCTTAAAACGAATAAAATATTAAAGAATTAATTAAATTCTTGACATTATTTATTTTTATAATTTACGCACACACACATATTTTTGCCAAGTCATTAATTAAGAAATAAAAATATTTCCTAATGACACAATTAGACCTAAAGATTAATTTGTTATCAAGTTGTTACCTATAAATTCGATAATAGCAGATACACACTCAAACATAGAGGTATATACTAGAGGTGGTTGCCTATCTCAATACGTTTGAAAGGCTGAAACATCTTTTTGGGGCTCTCAGGCCTCTGGTGTAACCTCATTGGAAACTCTTTCTAAGAGTGACTTGAAGTTATAAGAAATTTATTTCAGCTCCCTACACATCGTTTGTGTTTTTTAATTTATATTTTTAGCATTCTACTATATATGTCTCTGTGGTTGTTGTCTTTTCATTATATAATAATCAAGGTGTGGTCAGGTTATTTTTCTTTTCATAATTCAACCAAATAGGGCTCCTCTAGTTATATATCTTGTATACACTCAAACAAAACGTCATAGTCATACAGACAGACCAACTTTTGTATAAACCGTTTGGAAAGTTCTTAAAACAACCTAACTTTTAGCGAATTTCCTTTGGAAATTCGCCTAATGGGATAGGCGTCATGGCGGAATTCGAACCTCGGACCACGACACAAATCCGTTTCAGAGGTCCCTAATGACGAAAAAAAAATTTTCGCGAGACTTTATATATTATATATATATATATATTATAATATATATTATATATATATATATATATATTATATATATTTATATTGTGATGATCCGCCATATTAAGATATTAATATTTGTTGTTAATACCCCCCCCCCCCTTATTATATATAGCCCTCGTGTTGCTAGATGTAACCTCTCTCTCTCGCTAACGAGCCTGGAGGTAGGTTGGGTCGAGCAATTAATACAAATTTAATTGTAAGTACCTTTTTTTCAATTTGTATTGTATTTTTATTATATTTTTCTTATGTCTTCATTATATATATCACATTATAAATGTACAAAAGAGAGCAGCGATCGAATTATTATTTATACCAAAACCTACCAACCATGACAGTGGTGGAGGACGCCGCTTTTGTACAATTTATTTTATATTTTTATCTCAAACAGTGCTTAGTGCAAAAAAAAATTAAATGTGGAATATAATTTACAATAAATTATTAATTATATAATGAGTAATTTAGAGAAAGGATCTTTGGAGTATTTTAAACATCACGTGGCTAGTGGAAAGACCGCGTGGGTCCACGAATTGAATAAGGAACAATTATACTCATTCATTAAATATTTTAAAGTGTCTTTATCATCTGATTTGCCTTTTGAGAGTTTAAGAAAAGGCGTTAAAGATTTTGTTAAAGATTATATTGATAAATCTATTATAAAAACGGAAGGAGAGGATAATACTAAAGTAAGTACCCCCACTACAATTACTCTTAGTGCATCTACCTCTATTAAAGAAAAATCCTATACCTGTGTCAACAATTGAAAATCCTATTAATACATTATCTAATCCTTTACCTACCTCAACATCTGTTTCTTCAATATTTTAACCCAAATATTAAAAATACTATTGCTAACCCTATAACCACTATACCCCCTCCTATAACTTCTATTTCTATTACAACTAAATCTATTCTACCACAACTATTTCTATTCCTGTAACAACAAAAACTCCTGTTATTAAAACCCCTCTTATTTCTACTACTCCTAAAACTACAGCAAGTAAACCAGGTTCTTCTAAAACTACTGTATCCACTCCTAAAACTACTGTATCCACTCTTAAAACAACAGCAGTTCCTCAGACAGTAGTAAATACTTCGGTTTCAGCTAATCCTATAACAACTTCCTTGCCTGTTACTGTAACTTTTCCTTTAACTACAGAACCAGTTCCTACAAATTCAGTAACAGCAACTACCCGAATCCCTACGACTTTTCCTATATCCACACCCATCCATACGACTTTGACTAACCTACAAACGACATCTTCATATTTTTCTTTTCCTCTAACCTCACAATTTAGTTCTTCTTGTTTTTCTATCCCCACTCCTTCACAACCTCATTCTTCTTATTTTTCATTTCCCCTCCAACTGAAGATACATCTTCTTATTTTCTCCTCCATTAACGCAAACACAGCCTACACAATCAGAGATAATACATATTATCCTTTCGTAACAAGGGCTGAATATTTCCCTCCCACATTTTCAACTCTATCTGTCCCTAGACTCAGTGTTGCCACTCAACCTTCTACTGTAATAAATATCCCTACTACCACGGCGTGTTCAACTCAATCCATTAATACTGCGTGTGTAGAACAAAGTGCAGATATGAATAATTATAATAATCTTAATGCACGTAACCTAGCCGCTGCTGTGGCAGTGCCTAGATTCTCCCCACCCTTATATAGTGGTCATGAGGATCCAGACACTATTGATAAATTTTTAGAAAAATTTGAAAGAATTTCTCAAATATATAATTGGAGTTGTGATGACAAAGCTTTATACTTCCCCATGTACTTATTGGGCAGTGCGGCTTCGTATTATAAAAATTTAGAGCTTAAATTCAAGTCTAATCTTACTTGGCCCATTATTGAACAATATTTTAAGAAAAATTTTTCAAATCCCCAGCAAGACTACAATTTACAATTAAGATTACAGTCTATGTTTCAACTTCCTACTCAATCGACTAAAGACTATATTACTCAAGTTGAGAATTTATGTTTAGAAATTGATCCAAATATGAGTGAAGCTATAATCATTAGAAATATTTTAAGAGGTCTTCAACCTATAGTTTTAGAAAATATTTTAATGTGTAACAATACCTCATTACTTAATTTAAGAGATAACATAGATAAATACGAACAGCGTGAGGCTATGTTAGGCTATAGTAGACAGATGATGCATAATTCTGTGCTTCAAAATACATCTGTACCTAATTTGCCAAGTACATCTCAAAGAGTTCAGGTAAATTTACCTTCTCAGCATCAAACCTTACCTCAACAGTCCTTAAATCCTTTATCCACAGACATAGCTACCCTTACGGCAGCTATAAATCAACTTAGTTTAAAGTATGATCAAAATAAAAGATCTAATAATGATAATAAACCTTATAGAAGGTATACTAATAATAATACGAATCGAAATCCCAATTTTGACAAAGCAAGAAACGTAAATAGTAATCAATCTAATTATCGTTCAAATTTTAATAAAACTTCTAGTTATACTAGAATCGTTTGTGCTTATTGTACTAAAGTCGGTCATGATATAAGTAAATGTAGATTTATCCAAAAGCAATGTCAAAATTGTGGTTTAGGTTCTCATTACACTGTTGATTGTAAAAAAATTCCAAAAAACTTGTAAAGAAGGGGCCGACCCTTTTGTGCGAGTCAGTCCCTTCACCTTTCCTTAAACCTTTACTTCCTTCTTTTTATAGAGATTATAAACATTCCAGTATGGATTTAAATGTAAATAAATCTGATGTATCAAAAAATTACAGCAGCAAAATATTTTATAATTCTAAGTATAATGATAAAGATAATTCTATTAAAGAGGAATATTTTTTGTCAAATGTACAAAATTCTTCTAAATTGACATTGATGATTAACGGTATCTATAAAAATAACATAGTAGATATACTTTTTGATACTGGAAGTTGTATTTCCTGTATTGACTCTAAATTTGTGACTTCTTCCTTGATAATGCCAATAAAAGGTATATATTTAAAATCTGTAAATAATAAACCTTTGAATTTATTAGGAACAACTTATGTAAAGTTTTCTATTGACTCACATACTTTTGAACACATTATGTTTGTTGTAAAAAATTTAAGTGTAAACATTTTATTAGGAAACGATTTTCTAGATTTTTACAAAGCTAATATAGATTTTTCATCTAAAATAATATGTCTGTACACGAATGATTCCTGTTGTAAAATTAATATAAGAAAACAAACTTTACTATCAGAACATGTTAAATTGAATGATTGTTTGTACTTATAGTAAAAATAATCCCTTATTTCATCCTATTATTTTCTACTCTTCTTCTACTATTCAACCTGGACAATGTATTCAATCGACACACATCGTACCATCGAACTATCGACATGCGCAATTTACGCCTAATTCACGTTTGATGACATCGAAACAGCTTGAAATATCTGCGGAATTCGAGCAAGCTAAATCAAAGGAGACTGATATCCTAGTGTTGAAAATTAAAAACAATAGTAGCGAAGCAACAAGTATTTATAAAAATACTCAAGTAGCTACTTTAGCGCAAATGCCTTTTAAAAGATTGAGTACTGCCAACAAACCAAGAGAATGTGTGAATATTAATACTTTGAATACTCAATACATTAACTTAACTTCTGAATCAAATACGAAACAGCCACCTCTTTTTGATAAAGGCGGTCATAAAATAGATATAAATCCGGCTCTATCTGCAAGCGAATATCAACAAGCGTACGACTTATTAAGCGAATTTAACGATGTTTTCGCAAAAGATGATTTCGATATCGAGAAACGGATATGTTACCTTATAAAATACAATTAAAATCCAATGAAATAATTTCACGACCTCCGTACAAGATGAGTCAGACTGAAAGAAAAGCTCTCGACGAATATGTAGAGAAATTATTAGAGAAGAAAGTCATTGTTGAATCAGAGAGCCCTTATGGTGCTCCAGCTTTTGTTGTAAAGAAATC